>DWDU01002339.1:0-12918 GCA_018245575.1 Jemadia suekentonmiller
CCGACCCGGGAATCGAACCCAGGACCTCCCGATCGGCAGTCGCACTTGCAACCAACACGACCAACGAGGCAATCAAAATTCAAAATTCTATAGTGCCCGAACCGTCAATCGAACCCAGGACCTCTTGATCGGCAGTCACGCTTGCAACCAACACGACCAACGAGGCAGTCTACGTCAGAAATAACAGTCATATAATGCTTTACGTTAACCTTAATTAAAATTTGATCCTTTGCGTACCCGCTCTGCTTGTGTACATGTTGTTCCACATGTAATCCCATACGGGTTTTGTTTAATGCCCGCACAACTTGTTAATTGTTCAAGCGGCCATTATTTGCACTAAATCGCACGGAATCCCTTAGATTAGGCGAACGTTAGCCTAATGGCCCTTATAATAATAAAGATAGATACGACCCTACCGAACCCTCTAACAATTATGGCGCAATAAATTTTTTATACTCATTTGTCTCCAATCACAAACAGATTATTTTTAATATTCCGCTAATACCTATTGATGACTGAATCGGATTTCGCCTTATTTTTATCTGCCTAATTTTCAGTTGGAACCTTTTCTTGTGTTTCACTTCTGTCACGGACAACATCTCACAACTGTGAGTGATATGGAGCATATTACACCACGCTGCTCCATTGTATATTGCTGGAGACACGGGATAGTGGTTATAATATCTTTGGAATGCTTTTAAAGCCTGCTGCGAGGTTTTACCGACAGATTACAACTTGGACAGACAGCTTAATATGCATTCCGAAGCATTCAAAAACTTTTGGAAATATGCGAACAGCGGTCACTTTTTCTAAGTTCTGACTGCGCCCGGATTTGCTTGTAAGAAAAATCTAACAAGCGCGTTGTATGTCTCTCTCTCTTTTAACTTTACTAGCATGTATCCACTGCTCTTTGGTGGTATGAGTTGCAAGCCGGACTGCCGATCGAGCGGTCCTGGGTTCAAATCCCGCGAAGAGCACTGTTGGTTTTTTCTAACTTAGATTTTCTAGTAGTAGCGCGGAGTTTGAATATGTGCGAGATGTACGGCAATAACCTCACCACGCACTCCATAGTGGGACGTAAACGTAACTGGTGAAAAGTAGTAGCGTTTACATGTACCTACCCCTTCGGGGATTACAGCGCAATGTTACGTATTGATAATTGTGAAGATGTATTATAGGACACTGCAGAGCTATCCAGAGTTGTATGATTTTCGTATCAATTAAAATAATTATTACCGTAATTTCAAATAAGAAACAATAATATCTAGATTGGTAATAATTTTTAGCTGTAACATTTATTCAATAGATCTATTTATACTCTGAGATTACAGAATTATTAACCACAACCCGCCCCTTCGTTGGACGTAAATAAAATATTACGTTACTGATATTTTTGTTCCTAAAATAACTTTAACAATTTCGTAACGGTGAAAGAACTTTCTGAAATGTATTGTATTTTTAAATAGCCCACCCTCCATCCCTGAGAACTTTCTCTCTCAAACAAAAAATACTTTTTTTGTGGAAAGTGGAAAATCTTCTTCGAAGTCGCGGGTATTTTTGTGTTAAATATCAAGAAAATTCGACTGCGAATTCAACATACAAGCGTACCATACAAATAAAGTTGATTACTTTTGCATTTTTAATTGAATTTATAATTCCAAACCTTTATTGCAAAATAAGGTTTCTAGACTAAGGTTTTAATATACAGATAGTAAATAAACCTGTAGATATTTTTTTAATACATTTTAATTTTTAAATTCAAAACGGCCCTTGGAAACGCTTTTTTGCATATAATGTTTCTTGCAAACTTTCCGACGTCATGCCCAGGTTAGCAATTACAAAAAAAATTATAACCTAAACACTATGCAGTAATGATAGAAACCGTGATACACATTACTTATTAGTAGTCAAATTGTCGGGTATTATTTACGCACTTATTACACACTTACATAACTATGGGTACAAAATACATGCCACAGTGTTAAAATATGCATACAATACGAGCGGTTAGCCGCATGTGTAGGGAAAACTTGTTTGGGGGAAATTTTACATTATTTGTAACGGTAATGAAAACACCGCGAGGAAAGTTGTTCACCTTGATGTTCCTCATCTCTTAATTGGGTGAAGTTTGCTAAATTGGATTTGCCTAGTGCCAGCATCGCCTTAACAATTTTTACACTAAGTGAAATCCCTGGTTCACGAGGAACGATAAAACACACATAGAGTGGACGCATAATAGACACATCTGCACATCGTATAAATATACCCGCTGGTTGATAAATCTACCCCACAACCTCTAACTCTACTCTCAAGGATAGTAACCATGAAATCAATACAAAAAACGTTCAGAGAAACTACGTGCGTACCACAAAATAAGTTTTCGCTGACTATGGATAAAAAAGGAACATAGTGCAGTCTATCGAAAAGGTATTTATCATTTTTCTGCTAGACAGGCGTCGAGACATTGAGCTGAGAGGCGAATCTTTTTAGATAGACTACGCGATTCTACATACAAGTAGTCATTTCGTATATGTTTCTCAGCATACGTCTTATACTCACGTAATGTTTCGTATTAAGAAAATTTTAAAACGCATTACGCATACTATAATTATTTTAATGAACACGTCAACATAATCAGCTTATCTCAGTCCACTATTGGATATAAGTCCTCCCCAAAAAGCGCTATCGTCTCAAGTAACGCGTGAAAATTCAAATTAAACAGTAAAGGGCACAAGTAAACACGATTGTAATGTAATCTTTTGTGTACTGATTTACATAAAGCATTACGTCGATGATTATACACAGCTGTTGAGACGATTTTAATTTGCATACCCGTTAAGATTTACATTCACAGCTTTGTATGTAGGTACTGTGAACCTATTTATGTATGTGTAGCCGTTTGTATGTACTAGGCACTTGGTAAGGCGAGACTTTTATTATAATCTTGAACGTAATTTAAAAAAATATTACTGATTATATTTGATGTTAAAATTCAAATGATATTTTAGAATTTAAAGTATGAGCATCGATCAAACTAGTTGTTTATATTAAAAAATCTTGAATAAAAAATGTTGCCTTAAATTTTTATTATGCATTTATTGGCATTATTACAATGATATAGGTCATGCTCTTATACATTTAATGTAGTGAAAATTATTATGGACTTAGATACGTATAGCAATAATGTAAATAACAATTAAAAATAAAAGTCCAAAATTATGAACAAACAGTTTTATTCTAGTTTTTTAATTTTTATATTTTGTAACATAGACAAAATCAAAAACATTTTAATTACTCATAAAGTAACTATTAACAAAATCCGAATACAACTTACACAACACTTCGAACGTGTGAACTATAATGGAAAATTTTTAAGTAATAAAACAGAAACACTTTATACCAACACCCAAACAATATTCACTAAAAGATATTTTCCCGAAAAAGCTATTTGCATGCGCTAAGACCGTCCGATAACGTATCACATGGATCATAGACAGTATTACCAGATTACGCTATCATCGCAATGTTTGAAATTCCTCGTCATTTAACCTACGGCTACGTATGTGGCTAATACGCGTTTTTTTAAACGTTATTGCCATACTGGGTGTATTTTATAACACTCACACCGTACTGTGCGTTTTTTACGCATTTTCTATATTGTGTGTTTGTTAATCGCATTTTCTGTGCTGGTTATTTTTTGGGCGAAAACTGCAATTGATATTGAACGTCGAGAGATTTCAATTATAGTGAATCAAAGAATTGAAACATGCTCACTGATATTAATCCCCGGGGTTTATAAAAATGTTAATATACTAAACGGAAACCTCATGTTCAAATCCTGAGTAATAACGATTTGACACAATACACCTAAAAACTGCAGAAAAATTACAGGCCTGAGCTGTAAGTATTAAATTTTTTGAGTACGAAAACGCCTCTGAATTTTAATACCTAAGTATTTATATTATCTATTAATACTTGACCTTAATGTGATAACACACATTTAAAAATTCTAAATGATTACAAAAAATTAAAGATTTAATACCGACAGATATCATAAAAGGAGTTTTACTCTCCGAACACTAATTGAACATTTACATCTTAGTTACATCTTTTACGATTTTTCAAATAACACAAACGTCTATAAAGAATACAATTTTTTGGTGGCGCCACAGTCGCCAGAACGTAATACTGTAACACAAAAATTAAGGTACCATTACACTAGTTGAAAACGCCTGTATGTTAGTGACCACAGCTACCACGCAGTGTGCGTTGTTCATTATCACCGATACTCGTGTATTATGTCATGCAATAACGTAAGAGTCGATAAGCCACAGTCATATATTCCGTAATCCGAATATTGGGAGTGCATTAAGTTGTTGAGCGTGCCGACCACCAGGCAAAATATAAAATTTTTATACAATAATGTAGTGACAAAACAGCTTGGCTACTAACTGATGGCGGAGTCAAATTCTCGACATCTGGCGTTCGTTTGACATCTGTTTCATAAGAGTGATGAATGTGTAAGAAACTCATCAGTTTTGTAAGAATAGAGATATTTGGCACTCGGTGACTTCTGTATACCCTGTAAAGGTTTTAGCGCGGCAATACAGTAATAATAATAGTGTATAGCAGTAATTACTTACTTTAATTCAATTTTTACAGGAAACAGTAGCGACTGTGATGAGTCTGTTCGTATACAACCCATAGCTTATAAAACTCAAAGAAATCTATTGTATACAATAAGACAAACTATAAGTCCTGAGACAGATTAGCGGCCGTAGTTTTGACGTTGTTTCAGACTGCAAATAGTCGGAGTTAGGGACACTTAAACGGGGTCGGCTGGCCGCTACTGGCCACTTCACACTCAACTCCTTGTGTTCTACACAATGATACAACACTGCAGTGCAAACATCTACGTGAGTGGTACGTTTCATCTTGTGAAGGCTTCTTAAATGCCTTGAAGCTCATATTAGTTAGGAATATCTATCGTTAATAGATACTAACTCAAATTGCACATGACCTATTAGCTGTAATTAAGAACTAAACGTAAACTTTTCAATGACGATTACTTTAATATATATTTGTCGTCGGCAGTAAATTATATATATATAATAGCAGTAAGTTATACCTGTATTAATACATGTTTACATAACAGGTAAACTATTTTTCTTATGCTTAATTCCATTCTCACAATAGCCAATTACAATAAATATACATTAAATGTGAAAAAATAATCGGAATAATCAATTTTACAAGTCCTTAAATCGCTTTTGACGTTAATTAGATCATGTCACGTCACACAATGATTTCTACATATACTTATTATATATACTTCTAGTAAAAAATTGCAGTAGTGGCTCGGAATCTAGATTTGTGCCCGGTGAATGGCAATATATATCAATAATCATATCTATCTCATATCTAAATATCTAATATCTCATATAATCATAGTGGGACGTAAAGGTAACTAACCTAACTTTCATATTTCGTTTCACTGTAAAAATTAGGTTTTCCTCTCTTAATGAAGCGGGTTAAGACAATAAGCTCTCAAAGAACATTTTGATATACTCCGAGTTCATACATTTCTACGCGATGTTTTACTTATAAGTATTTTAATTAACCATAATTCATCACCTTGAGCGATTAGAAATTATCTTAAATGTTCAATTTTAAACGAACAGATTGAGGAATCTTTTTTGTAAAAAGCGTTCGTTAAGATGTATACAATGTCATATTTAAATGAAATATTATCCACAACGTATGTAGTATATGCAGACGCATGTAAGTATTTATATTAGTACAAATATGTCTTTTTGGATTCTCAAATTATGTTTGCATTATCTCTGCGCATTCTCAGAGGGTACTGATTTCTGTTAGACACACAACAGTTCAGGTTATTTGTATAGATTCTTCATGTTACCCTATAACATACATATAAGCCTTTTACTTTACCGTAACACTGTTGTACCTTTAATATGTTGGTTTCATGAAACCTGTATTATTTGTTCAAACGCTGAAGAATACTTAGTTAGTAAAGGGTATTGTGTATTTAGGTGGTGTTTACCTAATTTATTTTCATTCCTCAAAATAACGAGAATGTCTAAGATTTAGCTCAATATGTTCAAACATATCCTTAGCCTACACAAAAGTTCGTACAGTTGTGTCTACTAGTGTTTGTTCAAAATCAAATGGTTAAAAAATCTACTCTTTCATCATTTTGCGTCAACCAATTTTGCATGACAAAAGCGTGTACATTTCAATACAAATTTTTTCCACGTATCGTCTGCGCCTTGACGTCGGCCGTCCCGAAATACGGTTCACGAGAAGTCTTATTTCGGGTCAGCCATTTTATTACATAGGTTTCTTCAACCGTGCGGTCAGTGAATAAGAGAAAATCACGCAAATATAACTTATCTGAACGCCGCCACATCCCCCGTTAAGGCGGTCAATTCAACAAAAGCGATATACTTACAAGCGATAAGAGGTATCATTTTGCGATAGCTGGTATAGTAATTTATGAGGCACATTAGATCAGGCCTACGACCAGTGGCGGACTGATGCAGGCTGATATTGAGGGCGATGACGATTTTAATATTGTTTAACATTATGGTGTTGTTGATGACGACGAAAATGGTAGTAATCATGTAAAATAATTAACTTGAACATTTTCTGTTCCGTCACTATATCGTCCCACTGTGGGAACATGGGTCTCCTCTCAGAATGGGAGGGTTAATCACTACATAAATAAAATAATTTAACAAATTTTGTTGCGTGATACAAGTGCAGCCACTGTCAAATTTGATTCCTTTCTACTATAAGTAAGCCATCGCTAAAGAGAACTTAATCATATTTTGATTAGGTACATTAAGGAATGTTTGTCGTCACAACATTTTTCGTTTATCGCTGACTCAAGTTAAATCACCATAACCTATCAATTTTCTAATACATCCAAACATCAATAAATCAAATTGTCGATTTATCTACAAAATTTTCGTGTGTATAATACACAGACATTGATAAATAATTCATGCTTCTTTGCCTTTCTCGATGTCTATTATGCGTGGACGATAACATTGTCGTAATTTGATTAATGAGTTCACGTATTTGTCGAATATCGTAAACAATTTAATAGGTATCCAAATACTCATACGGTTCATACAATAGATAGTTATGTAGTAGAAATATTTCGGGTCTCAATGAATCACATGCTAGTTTAACTTACTCAGGGTATTTGGCTTTGCTTGTTTGCTGAACAGTTGATCTAATATTACATCACGCCTGTAATCCTCGGCGAGGTTGGCAGAGGAACGTAGTATAGGTCTTTCTTACGAATTTGTTTGTACGAATATCGTTATCATTTCAGTATAATTATGCAACACCAATTTTGCTTTCATTTCATGCTGATATATTGAACTACCTTCATACTTGGCTAATTTTACAAAATCGGTTCAGCTGTTTTCATTAGAAAACCTAAGAAACGTTTCTACCTGTCCTATGTTAATAATATTCTTATTATTATAGACAAACAGAATCTATTACACAATAATAATATAATACTAGAAAATTAATAATGTTACAGAATATTACCACAGGTTTATTGTGTCAGCGTAATAATTAAATGCCATCTTATCCACAATTAATAATGCTCCGTATGTCTTTCACAAAACAACTACGTTCATCAAATATACGATTATAGTACAGTCATATACTAACCAATTTGTAGATCTGAACAGGAAATTAAACATTTATTAAGTAACCCTTCTAGTCGACCGAGCTATCAATCATTATTCCGTGATTTTCCTGTTTTTCTAGTAACAACAATTACGACAGGTCCCAGTTATTGATTTTTAAGCACTCGATGTTTTTATAACTGGATTAGTTGGTGGCAAATGAAGTGAATCGTAAGGTTACCGCACACAAATTATATTTACATCTGAGTATATTGAGTTTGATCTCTCTAGAGACGGTCGCTATTGGATTAATATGTTACTTGGCTGATATTCGCCGAGCTGGGCTGTAAATGAATTTACTCGGCTTTACTACGTAACGCGATTTACTTTTAGGTACAGAAATGATGTATTGATTTTGGATATTAATGCAAAATATTATCACTAATATACGTTGATCATATATTGTTGGATATTATCTTGAATTTGTACCGCATATGTATGAACTTTAAACAATCTGGAAATGTCTATTATTTCATAGAGTGTTTTGTGAATTTCTTTTTATTTCGCAGTTCTTACTGGTTATCTATTTCAAGTCTCTTTCTTCTGATTATTTATATTTCTGTCTTTTTCAGTGTGTCTATGCCTTTGTTGGACCCGTGTAACTGATTCAAAATGTACAGATGATGTTTCGATGGCAATGTCTGTAGTTTTATTAAAGTTTTGTTGTTACGTCATGTCATGTTACATCATGTTACGTCATGTTTTGTTGTAGGTACTATTATTACGTCAACACAATATTTAAACACTAATAGGTTTAAGGTAAATTATTTATTAAACAATTATCGATGTGCTGACAACACTGACGTTCAACTTACTTCCTAAATCAAGTCTCGGTTAGATTTATTCAATCGAATATGGTGTATAAAGGTTTTTGTTAATATTTTATGTCGTCAGCGTACGATTTAGTTATGCGATTTGGGAAATATACAAAGTTTCTTACGAAAATGTTACATAAGACGATTGAATCTTCTGCCTAATTAACTGGTATTTGGCCACAAATAGTCCTGAAGTATGGAAGTCAAAGCAGTTTATTTCAATGGGTACTTACGACTTGTTTTCTCCTATATCTCAAACTAGCTGCTGGCTGCGGTGTTGCCCGCATGTATAATACTTTCTCCAATGACTGATTTTATTCGAACGTGATTTTATTCAATCCCTTTAAGTATGTGGTATCTTTTCTCTCGACCCTTTCTATCGCTTCACTGCTGGCCACGGGTCTCCCCTCAAAATGAAAGGGTTAAGGCCATAGTCTGCCACGCTGGCCAAGTGCGGATTAGTAGACTTCACACGCTTTAAAAAACATGTTATCTTTATAATGTAGGAAACAATTTTGGTTATTAACACGTTATTTTTATAAAATATAGGTGCGGCTTCTTCCCATTATATTTTAGGCACCGTTATTAATGCACTGCATACAATGAACGGTTTGTAAGATTCCTATTCGTGGACTTGCTCATTCGCTAACTTTACGAAGAGATAATATACATCTGCTTTAGAAACTAGCACATTGACTGTAAGTAGAAACACTATAGGCTTCCACATATTGCGTTTGATGGCTTTGACCGAGATAGTTCACTCGTCTCGTTTCGCACAATGCATACCGTCTAGATTGCGCGCTCTTGCGGCACAGTTTGAAACTCGGCCTTAATGAAAAATGCAATGGAGATGAAGGAATGCCTGACTATGCTGGAATGTAAACAGTAGCTGGGCTTATTGCATTTTGATATCAACATCAGTTACTAGACAAAGCTATTGTGATGATGACGGAGTTCATAAAGAATAATAAACTGTTTCAACTATACTTAAATGTGACTGTTACGTAGTTATACAGCGTGATTTCGAATTTGCCAATAGAGCGGAATAAACGTTAGTGCAGGAAACACAACGGTGTATCTTTGTTGAATATGTCGGTTTTTATATATTTTACTGTGTTGTCCTCTACAGTATTATTACCAGAGAGATTAAATACTAATAAAATAGGCTAGATATAAACGCGTGTGTAAGTGAAAATGAGTTGATAGAAAGATAAAGAACGTGAATTTGGTATACTTTGGTATATTTTGGTATATTCAACGCGATGTTACTGGCGGGATAATTTATAAGGAGAAATTAGTACCAAATTCATTCTCGTTATCTGCATGGACGTGATAGATTTTTGCTCTGCTCACCTTTTCTATGTATATAATGACTCTATGGTTAATACTCGAGCGTCAAACAGTTCCTATAATCAGTATTTGTAGTACAACATATTCCAAGATGGAAGTCCCCATTCTATTCAGAGAGCGACTGAGGAATGTCCAACGCACCTGTTTCTCCTCCTAAGCAGCCGTGCCTATATTAATTGTCGAGCGAAGGATTCGGTATGCATACTAAACTAATAAGCGGTGTAATTAATATTTTGGTGACAACAATGCAAATATTTTGAAATTTCCGGCTATAAATTTGTTATTGGAAAAACTATTGCTGTATTTACATTTATATCTAATTAAATGTGTTTTTACATTGGATATAAATGTCCAAGGCAACAAATTTGTTATTTTCGGATATGACTTGTTCCTGGTAAAACAATTGCTCTATTTACATTTATATTTAATCTAAAATTGGATAGAAAAATCTCCAATAATTGATTGGATACAAGTATTCTAGTTACGGTTGGATACATGATATTTTATGAAACCGGGAATCGCTGGAGAACTGGGAAACCAAAAGTAAACCGCTGCAATAAAAAGAACATCTTACGATTTCAATTTATTTTTAAGTCTACACAATTTTGTAGTACAGAGTCTGTAATTATAATGCTATTCGTGTCGTGTTGGTTGTAAGCGCGACTGCCGATTAGGGGGTCGTGAGTTCAAATCCCGGATCGGGCATTACTGGATTTTTCTAATTTAGATTTTCTAGTAGTGACGCGGAGTCTGGAAATATGCTCGGTGTATGGCTATAGGCTCACCACCTATTCCACAGTGGGACGTAAACATAACTGGTGAAACGTGGGAGTATAGTACATTCCTCGGCCTGCCTTTTCAGGGATTACAGGCGAGACGTTACGATATTTTGTATAAGTTCATATTAATATCTAGTTTGTTAGTCAGGTTGTCCCTTGATATTATACGTATGAGTATCTACCGTCAGTAATTAGTATATATCTGTTATATTTGAAATTACACGGAAATATGTATCTACTCCCAAGGGAAAAGTTGACTTTAGGATGTAAATACAAATGTGGACTGATTATACACGTGTTATACACAGAAATACAAATTGTTGTTATACAAAAGTTTTGCACATATCCAGTTAGTCGATTTGAATTAATTTATTTTGTAGCCTGCAGAGCGAGTGAACATCTAATGTACGATTCATTAATCTGTTTTTATTATGATTTCCCTTTACATACCATCCACCTGAGTCAAAACTTTACAAAGCCTTTGTTGCAATAATCATATGGCTTTAAAAATACATAATTATCCTGCAAGTATCATTTACACTCAAATAGCACTAATACTAGTGCTCATCGCGCCAATATTTGTCCTGGATGGGTGTTAACTCACGACTCTCTACTCAGTGGTCAGGTTCACTAACTACCGGACCAGCACGGCAGTCAATTATTAATAACTAATTACAATCAATTAAAAGTATTTCGCAATGTTCATTTTTTATAAAGTCATAATTTAAACTATAATACTTGTTAATTAAAAGTATTTTTCCTTGTAATATTTTGCCTTTGCCGTAAATGCCTAAAAAATAGCTCTTGCCTTTTGTTTAATACAATATTTACCTTTAGGTAATATTTCAATCCGACACTAGATGGCGCTGTTTGTATTCTAAAATGTGCTAATGTTTTGTTTCTACGTTTCTCTTTATTTAGGATATTTAATATTTTATAAATCATTGACGCATTAGTGATCTAATCCACTACCCCTGTTAACTAATACCAACTCACCCCGATTATTTATCTGTAGCCATTTATTGTATATACATAATATTATACAATAGGTATATCTAGTAAACAGGAAAATTATTAGGCTAACATTGGTGAGACATATACAAAGTACCTTAGTCACCCTCGTGTGCCGACTTTTGTGTCCACAATGTGACACAGCCAGGACACGTTGAGTGACACAGTATTTACAGAGTGCGCTAATGAGCCGTCACATTAACAGCACTCAGGTTTCAGATTACAGACGTAATTACGTAGACGTAGGTACTTCATGTTACAACCATTTACCTGCGTTAATTTCTCAGCTCATATTTCACAAACATATCCCTTAGCATCATACATTATTACAAACTTTTATACGTAATTGAATGTGTTTTTTTAATGTTTTATGTCGTTAGCCGAAGTGATATAAAAATGTCAGATATTCGGTAGGCGGTGTTGAGTTTGTTTTTAAGACGTTGCATTTATTTTATGTAGTTGTATGCTTGTAAGAGATTGGGAATTGGGAATCTAAATCATTAGTATCTGATATTAGAAATTGGAACCAAATTATACTTTTATATTAATCCAATATTACAATCACTGATAGACATGATTTTGACAGTTAAACATAAATATGATACCCGGCGTTCATCGTGATTATTTATTAGGTTCTAAAAATATTTTCTATTTATGGATTTACGAACTTTGCTTACATTGTAAGTACTTTACATTGAATTCCGAATGTGCGTATTGAATGTTTAATAGTGTTCTTTCCCAGTGACACGTGATGTTAAATTGTGGTATGCTTCGTAAAACGAGACAAACAAGATAAGATAAGAAAAGAACAGTTTCGAAAAAAAATATTTCCAACCGATTATACAACTATTACAATTCAATTATACCAAATTCTCGCGTGGTTCCGCTCAGATGTTCCGTTTCGGAAGTGCTCGGAGCCAACAGCGTTGCCTTCCTGTTTGGTTGATAGATAAGTTGATATATGTACGAGTACATCAGTCTGTTACTGCTGACAAAATTAGTTACATCAAGCCATTTTCTAATTGTAAAATGCATATATCAAAGTTGTTGACCTTTTAAGACTATATAAGCATACACATATTAAGATTAATACCTATAGATAAAAAACGAACTCTATTTAAAAAAAAAAACTATTGAAAGGTCCTACGCCTCAGTCTCCACCGCGACCTCGCTGCCAACGGCGAGAGCTCATGAGGAAGGACCTCGTATAGGTCCGAAACTAGTCGGGCCACC
>DWDU01002340.1:0-12918 GCA_018245575.1 Jemadia suekentonmiller
GGACGTAAACGCAACTGGTGAAACGTGGGAATGTTCTACATTCCTCTGCCTACCTCTTCGGGGATTACAGGCGTGATTAAATATGAGAAATTGAATTGTTGAATTAAGAATCTACATATCATTAATATGACAACACACTAGCTAATTATTGTCTAATTGAAGGTGGTAAGCTAAAACTCCTTTAAACGCCAACAATCTCTGTCCAATTTTATACCTAGTTTAAGTACAATCAATACAGTTTACTGTACCAAATTTAGTTTGATCAGTTTGTAGAAGACAAGAACTGAGGAAGTGGTAATAGGCTAGCGATAAAAAATCGGATCCGATGGACAGCGCAGCTTCAAGATGGCGGCGTCGGTTTTTGCGGCGCAAACTTTCTTCATAACGTTTTTGTCATGTCTTCGGGCGTTTCGGTAGCCATCAGCAAATCAATGACTTGCTTACGATGCTATTTTAATCAAGACTTTAACGGTTTACCTACTGTTATGTGTCGAAACTATTCGTAAATTCAAAACACAAACGACATAAAATAAATTTCCTATGCAAAACTACATCACATTAAAATTTGAAAGTTACCAGAGCACTTTACACAAACACTGCTCCTATAAATAACGTTATATAAACAAAACTACGTTTCTATAGCCTATAGGCAATTATAGGATATTAAACAGCTGCAGCTATGTGTCTTTTTAACCATCAACATCAGCCCGTTCCGGTCCGCTGCTGTCCTAGTCCCGCAGGACACAGGTACCAATGACATGTGCAACGCCACGCCACTGAGCTCTTGTCTTCAGTTGATCTTTTAGTTGACTTAATATTTTTAATTTTACTTCAACATTTTACCTTTAGTTTATTGACGAAATAATAATAAAAAATATTGTATGCCTTTAAGAAAACAGTGCCCAATATCACATAATGCATATAACGTACAGGAATTAAAAACCATAAGAGGTATAGGTATGCAAGATTAGAATACTTATAATACATACTTTATTGTTTCGAAAACAGTTGCATATCAATACCGCTTGGTTGAGATACGAGATCAAGAAGTGCTTTTTTATCGAACTTTTTTCAAAAGTCTTAGAAAAATATGGTTCAATTGTAATTTGATTCGGGATAGGCTCTAGAAAGTTTTTGAAAATGGACCACTCTCGGAAAAAAAATGCAAAGGATATAAAGAATTTAGTAAAACACAGGAGTTTGGGTTTATGAGTTTCTCTAGATTAACTGAGATTTTTGAAATCTAAAAAAAAATCAAATAGAGAAAAAAAATTCTTGTAAAAAAAGTCAAGGACAGGACAAATACGAGTATTACCAATTTCCCATACCGATGAAAATAAACGCGTAATCGGGTGATATCGGTCGCACGCAAGTCATGCCCGTATGGTCATTTTCGCAATAAAAAATTTTTATATATAAAATATGAACATAAAGCAATGAAAAAATTAAGGCGTATACTTTACAGATGAATTAACAATAATGCGCCGGCAACTTTTTTATCGGAATTATTCAATAAATTATGCGATATCTATGCTAATAACATTTTTTATTGCTCGAACATCAATATTGCAAGTTCGATATTTTCTTACGTAACTTCACGCCTATAATCACCGAAGAGGTAGGCAGAGGAATGTAGAAAATTCTCCCGTTTCACCAGTTACGTTTACCTCCCACTACTAGAAAATCTAAATTGGAAAATTTTAGTAGTGCCCGACCCGGAAATCGAACCCGGGACCTCCCGATCGGCAGTCGCACTTGCAACCAACACGACCAACGAGGCAGTCATTTTCTTAACTATAAAATATGAGGAATTTTTTTTTTGGAGCTATGCTTGTAAGCATTAAGAATCGTTTACCGTTGGACAAATTAAAAATAAATTAATATTCAGTTTTTTATGAACAATTTACCGAATTTCAAAATGGAAAAAGTTAAATAAACAATCGAAATATTTTTTTAATATTATTGATAATCTGATTTATTCTCATCAGAAGCTACATAAAAATATTTTTTTTTTTTTTATCTTGTATTGTTTAAAAAATTGTTATAAGCAAACGCATTTTTATAACATAATTGAATTGTTTTTTTTGGAAATTTTATCTCTGATGAAAATTATGATTTAAAAAAGGTTCATTAAATAAATTTTTGAAAAGCATAAAAAAAAGGATTTGTTAATAAAAAAAATTTTTTTACCATTTATTATGAATATTAAGGATTAAGAATTTATAATACCTACCTTATGATATCTACAGGTAAGTCGATAGTCAATGTATTGACGTTTAACTTTGTCTTATTTTATAATTTAATTTTTTTAGGAAAAGCTGTACGAGTTTGAAAAGGCGGTACGGAGTTCGCTGAATCAGTTAGTGTATGTTTATATTTATTAGCAAAAGTCACAACTCAACAAGCGAAAATTATTAATGTTAAAGTATAAAAATAATAACAGAGAACAGTGATATAACGTATGAAGTCAAGTTTAGGCTAATAATAAGTTTACGTAAAGTAGTGTCATCTGTTGTAAAGTATTAACAATTTGCAAGTACCATTTTGGTGTTGCAATCGTTAAAATATTATGTCACACAATGCTTACACTAATTATAATTGTACAGGTTACGGAGTAGGCATAAAATATTGGCGATGTAACCAACAATAAACAAAATGCCACCGTCAATAATATAAAAATGCATTCTAACTAGATCCTTAAAATTTACTTACCTTTAATTACTTTGGTTGCGATTTTATAACGATTGTACCGGGACATTAATATATTATTAAACTACACGATTTGTTTCTAAGCTGTGTATAATAGATATTATACACAGCATATAACAGATATTAACGGGACTATGAAAGTTAATATTTAATGGTAAGATATTGAAATTTATTAACATAGAAATAGTTATTGTTTTGTAATTAATTTGCAAAACACAAAAAAAAAATTAATAAGTTGCTCATTGCTCCTATTATAAAAACTTGGAAAAATCATTAAGTACGTAAATCACATGCATAATGTAAAAATAATATTGTAGTATATTTTTTTGAGCATCAAAAAATAAAATAAATTCTTTTCAGGAGGAAAAATACAAGTACTGGCAACACTAAACATAAACTAAGTTGGAGGCTTGAAGGTTGAGGGTTAAGTGTTAATTGTGTCAACTGTCAACTGAGTATAAGTGACCGGCACGCGGATAACACGGTTGTCGTTTTTTTTTATATTTTATACATTTTAAACGAAATCAGAGAAAATGAAAGGCGAAAGAAAAGTAGACGTACAAGCTCTCAAGGATATGGCAAATAAGCTGAGAATCGACAGTATTATTGCTACAAATGCATCAAAGTCCGGGTAAGATAACCTTATTTAACTTTGAAGGTCTTATGAAGGTGAAATATCTGTTGTGAATATTTTGCAATTGTTATTTGGAACATATAAACTTGTTATTAATTACTCATAAATCAACATAAATTATACAGTGTTATAAATTCTCGTACGCGTTTCTGAAATTTCGAACCACATGTCCTGAGGTTACAGTTATAAATTTGAAATTCCAATAACAATGCAGGTGACTACTGTAAGCGAGTAAATAGCAAATAAATGCCACATTAATATTATCTAATTATTTTAATGATAATGGTATTGAATATATACATGAATATTTAAGGTGAATTTAGTGCTATTACGAAGCTACAGCTAAATAATTTTAATTTTAAAGTTCACCAATATCATTGTTTTGGCTATTACCAATATCAAATGTATTAAGATGCGCTGAGAGTAACATAAATGTTTATCCTTGTAATAAAATTACTAAGTGTGGAAAGTATTTCAAGGTCATCAATTTGACAGATAAGTTGCTGTATATGTTATGTGATTGCACGGTGACTTTACAAAAATGTACTTAATAATAAGACAACAAGAACAACATAACAGCTTAATTTATCTCAAATAGCCCATTACAACTATTACTATTCTAAAGATTAGTTATTGAATTCTAATCTTTATTTATTCATCTATCTTTATTTTTTTTATCTAGTTTTTAAATCATAAAACCAGTATAACAATGCTCTTGTATTTGAAGGAATGGGTGGGCAAAGGAGAGTAGCACACTCTCACATTTTGCTGGTTATATATCCCACCATTGAATAGACACCAGGCACAAATCTCATCAGAACTACTACTGGGAAACTCAACTTAGACAAGTTCAAGTTAGTTAAATTCAAAAACCCAATGTTAGTACTACACCTGTCCCAGGGACTTAACCCAGAATGTCTTGTTTAGCAGTCATATTTGCAACCACTCAACTGGAAGAGTGTTGAAACTTGTATGATATATTATAAAATTTATCTACAAAATTATTTTATTATTTTAAAACAAAGGGTTTTTATTATTAAAATAGGTACTTTGCTATTTGATTAGACACTGGTATTTGATAACATATTTTGGTATTAAATTTGATTATTTCAAATTATAATACTGTATTACTCACACATTTTTTTCTGTCATACCAAGGTCATTCCTTATTAACACAGACACTTTGTGCTAACCACACTTCACTATCATGGACTATCATAACCCTTGAACATGATTCCAATAGGACTGAAATTTAAGTACCAAGTAGTGACACATGTGTTGGTCTTGCCCAGCACTAGACTAGCTGTTACTCATATGTCACTGCCTACCTACCACAACCATCGGATGCATATATTATCAAACACTGGTCACTTAAAGGATATGACACCTTGCTCATCATATGCTGTCATTAAAAATGCACATATACATTTAATTGCACTGTTCTTCCATAGATAGTGCATGGGGACATGTGCTAGAAAAAATTGTTTGTCGTACTCATGCCAGCTACACCTTGCTGGCATGTCCAGTTGCATTCATACAACGAAAATTATTATTACATCATCAGACCAGGTCCATTATAAAGTAGACATTGAGCATCGAGTGCTAACATCTCTCTCTACAGACCCAACACACTTCTTCCACACTCATCACTCTTATTTTCCACAGGAAAATAATAACATATTTAAATGATTACTAGCAATTAAATTGAGTTTAAAGGTAACTGATACTGAATTGGTATTGAATTAAACCTACTGTATTTCCAACATAGTATTACCACTTTGAGGATTGACTGTCTGTTGAATTTCCTCATTCAGTTTAATCAATGTCTATTATGTAACAACTGAATAATAATTGTGTAGCAAATTGTTAGACAAGTGAAAGAAAATCACATAACTCTGTTTGTAATTTGCATGCCTGATTTTAATTCATTATACCATACTGTCACCTTCTTTTTTGATATAATCCCATATTTTTAATATGTGGGTAAAGACATTAGACAAATTAGTGTGATTTTGTTGACAGGCATCCAACATCATGTGCGTCCATAGCCGAGATCATGTCGGTCCTGTTCTTCCACACTATGCGCTACAAGGTCTCAGCACCAAAAGACCCTTCATCTGATCGCTTCATTTTGTCCAAAGTAAGTTATTATTATGAACATTAATTATTATAATAAAAAGTTACATCAAATTTGTAATCCCCAAAGAGCTTGGTAGAGGAATGTAGTACATTCTGACATTCCACCGGTTACATTTAAGTTATGGAATAGGTTGTCAGCCTATTGCCATATACCACCTATTTCCTTCTATGCCACTACTGGAAAATCTAAATTAGAAAAATCTGGTAGTGCTCAACCTGAAATTTTGACTGAAGACCTTCTGATCAGCAGTTGCACTTGCTATCAACACAACCATCGATCTGGTTATTATAGTGTAATTCTAATTTTGGTGTCTTTGTATGATCACAAAAACTCATTGCCACCCCTTATTGAGTAGTTAAATTATCTTACACCTGTTGTTTGGTGGGACCAATCACTGTACATATTCCTTTGGATGCTATTATTGTAACTTAACTGATCATTTTCACCAGGGGCATGCAGCACCAATCCTATATGCGGCTTGGGCTGAAGCTGGTCTCTTCCCTGTTGAAGACTTGAAAAATTTGCGTAAAATAGACTCCGATCTTGAAGGTCATCCAACACCTAGATTGAATTTCATTGATGTGGGAACTGGATCCCTTGGGCAGGGCTTGGCTGTAGCTGCCGGTATGGCATATGTTGGCAAATATTTCGACCAGACTCCTTACAGGTACGTTTTTCATGTTATATTACAATTATATTAAAAAGAATTATGCATGTATCTCATGGCATAAGAACACTGTGGTCATATACTTTTTTTAAATTACATTGAAAGTGTATAGTCATGGATAGTATCACAGTTTTATCACTACTTGTCTGGGCAACTGTAAAATGCCACTTGATGTACTTAATCACACTATGCATTCAGTACACAATTGTACCCCTCAATCTAAGGTGTTGCATTAAAATAAATGAATAAAATAAGAGTTTAGTAATGTTATTAAACACTATCAAACAGATCCTCATTTAGTCAACATTTAATTTTGCATCACTGTGTAGAAAAGATTACTATAAGTAACAGCCCACACCTGCTATTATTGTGCACAGGTTTTATTATATACCTGGGCTGATAAACATACCCTTTGGAAATGTATTCATTTGACCCCAATTTATCTCACAGGGTATTCTGCTTGGTGGGTGATGGTGAAGCAGCAGAGGGCAGTGTGTGGGAGTCACTGCATTTTGCAAGTCACTATAAACTGGACAACCTTGTGGTTATCTTTGATGTCAACCGTCTCGGCCAGTCTGAGCCCACCTCACTGCAGCACCAGGTTATATTACAATATTTAGTGATTTATCATTGCACATTACCATCATTAGTTATTGCCGTATACTGCTGGACATAGGTCTCGCCTGAGGGGTTATGTCCATAATCTTTACACTGGGCATGCTACTAATTACTAGGAATTTCAAGTTAAAAAACTTCAATACAGGACTTTTGATCAGAAGTCTCATTTGCTATAACTAGAAAAAGTTGCAATAAATAATGAAATATGTTTGTTTATATCTGTTTGTAGTGTGGTAACAGTGAATTGTATTAAACATATTTGACCTTTTAATGAGTCCCTAATAATTTAAAATTCAAATTGTGCTACAAGTTAAAGTAAGTGTAAAACATCTTTGGATATAATTGACAAAGTGTAGTCCCTATAGGGCATTAAATAATAATTATTATTTTGTAGCTTTGTTAATTGAGCCCTATTATATCATGTAATAGATGTCTAGTCTCAGTCTGCCACATAGTATAGATGTTGTACACCAGGGTTGTCAAACGAAAAAGGTAACTTGGGCCAAATAAACAATGTTTGACCTTGTGCAATGCTGCAATGGGCCACAAAAAAGCCCACTGATAATTCCATCGACAAACCCTTCCTGAGCCGCAAAATGTCCATCTCTGGCCCCGTGTATGATACCTCTGTTGTAACATTATACTATAAGTATGTTACTCACATTATGTACAAGATTACTTAAGTATAATGGAGTTAGTGAAGTAACATGAACATCCACCTCTGGGGATTACCACAGTAAGACTCAGTGGCCCCTTTCATCAAGCTGTTCTACAACATGCACAGCACATACTATAATAACTTGTGTTTTCTTCTATGACAAAGGGACCAATGAATGTCATTTTAAAATTTGTCTACTGATTATTAAAAATCACAATAACATCTTGCATAAAGGACACATTTACTTAGAAAATTAACATCTGAAATTTGGAGAAGCCTAGACTTCACTGTACCACCTTTTCAGTGATGATTAATTATAATTGTATTTAAAGCAGAAAGTATCATAAAAACTGATAATGCCCATTTTGTTTATCAAAAAATATTATATTATTATAAGGAACTAAAGAACATCACAACTATCATCCTGTTTAATTGCATAGTAGGAAAAAATGATTCGACATAAGTGTGAAAAGCCCCATTATCTCAATGTGATGCTGGCAGCCAATCGCGCGAGATGACCTCGCTGGGACAGATAACGTTCGCAGCGACAGACCTCTTGAACTATCTGCTCGCTTGTATTTTATCTACACTGCACAGAGCTCACGTATTTTCCGAGATTTTATATATGCGGCGACCGGGCGCCGCCGACATTACGCCGGTACCTATAGTATTTATCACCGTGCTGTATTGTTTAACCATTGTGTAAGTTCAGTTGCCTCACAGACATAATTAGTCTCACATTTCTCCTGCATATTTAGTTTACATTATTCTCTGACTTGTTCATAGTGAACTTCTGTGTTTTCTCTAAGCAATGTGGTTACTTACGCCTATACACTCTACATTACCCTTTACAATCCAAACATATTTAATGGTGCTACAGAAGTAGCAAACGACATACATGAATATCACATGATGTTGAGTGACTCTAGTTCGCGAATTGATATATCATCTGTATCAGTAGGACAACTTCGGTATTACTGAATTATTGCTATTATTTTATTCAAGGTTCAGCTTCTTAGTTGATAATTTGCATATACATATGGTGCTTTTGTATTTTGGAACGAATATCAAGGAAAGATAGTAAGTTTGTTATTTAAAGTGTTTCTATTTTACAGATGAATGTATATGAAGCTCGAATGAAAGCCTTCGGTCTCCACACGCTGGTGGTGGACGGACACGACGTCACGGAACTGGTCAAGGCCTTCGACGAGACCGCAACGGTCGCAGACAAGCCCACCGCGGTCGTGGCGAAGACCTTCAAGGGCAAAGGCTTCCCGGGCATCGAAGATAAGGAAAACTGGCACGGCAAAGCTCTGGGTGCCGAAGGAGAGAAGATCATCAAAGTGAGCGATGCCCGTTAATAATTTATTTTCCTTCGAACATACCTATAAAGCACATATAATCAATTACGACGTAAACAGGGTATAAGATAATTTTCGAGGTGGTTTTAGTCACTCGGAACAAAAAACAATAAGTATCAGGGGGCGGGCGGCCGCCCCGCCGGTACTCGAGGCTAAGTAGGAGCGCCCGCAGCTGCTGCGCGCGCAGCTGGCGGGCGCGGCCGTGCCGCAGCCGCGCGCGCCGGCCGGAGCCGCGCCCGCCGTGCACGCGGCCGACGCGTCGCTGTCGGCGCCGCCCGCCTACGAGCGCGGCCAGCGCGTGGCCACGCGGCTGGCGTACGGCGCCGCGCTCAGGAAGCTCGCCGACACCAACCTGCGGTAGGCGCCGCCGGCTCGTCTCGGACCCGTCTCCGAACACTCCTGTCCATCAATAATTATGAAGTCGGCCATATTTAATTTCTAACCAGCTGATACTCCCGACTTCGTTTGTGTTGCTTATATTAAAAATAAATTATGCCCGCTTAACGAGTCCTAGATGTAGACTGCACAACGAATGACAGGCCAGGTTCCATATTCTGGTAAAGTATTCAATAACTCCTTCCTAATGACTATAAGATCCTCTTTCTGTATCCACAAAACCACAGAAAACCTAATTACTTACTGCCAAATGCTTCTCCACAATGTTACGCATGATGATGAACACTTGAATTGTAAACCCTGGTAATCTATACAGATATATAAAATTGGAGTATCTGTCTATAAAATTAAAAATTTCGTGCTAGTTAACACGATACACTCGCCATCTTGTCGCGAGCGGCGGCCAAATCACTACCCATACCCAAACATTGTTATTTTTACATTACTAGAAGTATGTTAATGTTACGAGCCGGGATTCGTAGAAATAAAATTACGCCGATTAGAAGTCGTAGGAACACATTTTATGAATTATTACTTTACAAAATTTAGACTTAAATCGCTCTAATACTCGTATCGCGTAGGTTAACTCCTGTCGCAAACACGAATTCAATTGCCAGCCGAACGCGCTTTATTTTTATACGTCGCTGAATGTTCTGGTTTGTTTTTCCAGAACGCTGCGCTCGCGATTATTCTATTACGTGTAGTCCAGGTGTAGTCTGGCACCGGAGGGCGCCACTACGACGAATGTTGTAGAAAGTACTAGAAACGTCATTCCGTCGATTTACGTATACGTACGTAACTCGAAGTTTCTAGTTACGACTAGGACTTTATTCTAGTCTGTTCGATTACGCAACACTATGTTAATGAAAAGATTTGTTGTCTACGATAATTGCAGAATATTTTTACCATACCCATTACAATATGGAATAAGTAGGGCCCTTATACAACTGCTCATGTGTATTTTATATAATATTAAAAATCATAGGAAAAACATGGTGATAGAACCAAAATAGAAAACTACCGCCCTTAATTCCAATTTTTTTATAATTATTGGAAAAAGCGATGTACAATAAACTTAATTATTTAACAAATTTTAATATAAATAAAAAGGAACAACACGGATTCCAAAAACGTACATCGACATTATCACTTTGTATTTAAACAAATATGTTTTTTTAAATATTTGAAGACTCTCAAACGAAAGAGAAATTAACTTCTACTAAACACATGTAAATGATTGCATTATTTTTGGAGAAACATTACGTAAAAATATTAAACGGTAACCTCCAGGCACATTGATACATTACCATTACATTATTATGTACATGTTAAAAGCTTATCGTTCTGCCGTCGACACGTGTCCCCTAACAGTACGCTTTGTGCAGGGTCATCGCGCTCGACGGAGACACCAAGAACTCCACGTTCAGCGACAAGCTGCGGGACGCCTACCCCGACAGGTGACGACCGCCTCGCCGCCGCGCGGCCGCCCGCCGCGCGCCCGCCCGCCGCGCGGCCCCGCTCACGCCCCGCCTGCGCAGGTTCGTCGAGTGCTTCATCGCGGAGCAGAATCTGGTGGGCGTGGCCACGGGCGCGGCGTGCCGCGGCCGCGCGCTCGTCTTCGCCTCCACCTTCGCCGCCTTCTTCACGCGCGCCTTCGACCAGCTGCGCATGGCCGCCATCAGCCGCAGCGACATCAACCTCGTGGGCTCGCACTGCGGCGTGTCCATCGGCGAGGACGGGCCCTCGCAGATGGGCCTCGAGGACCTGGCGCTCTTCCGCTCCATCCCCACCGCCACCGTCTTCTACCCCTCGTGAGTCTATCTGGCGAACGATATTTTTGCGATTATTTTCTCGTATCTTTATTTGGAATAAGTTGCAAATATACGTGTCATCGAAAGCTACTTAATAAATTTCATCACTGCTTGTACTTAAAACATAAATATCTTCACGTCAGGTTCCTCACAGAATAGGCAGATAGCATCGAATGTCAAACGTGTTTATTCTTACAGAACTGCAACGCTTCTGTTACATTCGTCGTAATTATCCTTAATAAGTATTCTTTAATAAGCTGCTGGATTCGGAAGGCTCAGACTGGAAGGAGTGGCGCCAATTAGGGGAGGCCTATGTCCAGCAGTGGACATGTAGATATGATGATGATGAAGTATTCTTTTTAACATATGTTCGAAATTTGAAATCTTCACATCGGCTGGACTCGTGGCGCTCCTCCACAATTCGATGTCCGTAAGCTCCAAGGATGTGGATGCAAGCGCGCGGGTGTCGCAGCGACGCCGTGTCGACGGAGCGCGCCGTGGAGCTGGCGGCGGGCACGCGCGGGCTGTGCTACGTGCGCACGTCGCGGCCCGACACGCCCGTGCTGTACGCCGCCGACGAGGAGTTCCGCGTGGGCCGCGCCAAGCTGCTGCGCCACGCCGCCGCCGACCGCGTGCTGCTGCTGGGCGCCGGCGTCACGCTGCACGAGGCGCTGGCCGCCGCCGACCTGCTGCTGGCCGACGGTATGCCTCGCGCTCCACGCCTCTCTCTGCCTTGTCTCTACCGTCCGTTTCTTGAGCGTCAGCGAGCATGTTTAAGAAACACGTTTACTGTCTCCGACCTTGTCCTTTGCTCTGACTTTATAACAAGTTATGTCTCTACCCTCACGTTAACGTAATCTACAAAGATTACAGCAAAGCAAAATTGGCAGAAATGATCACAACATTCTATTACATGAGCTTTTCTTCATAGTATCACAGGTGACTCGTTCAAATGATTTTCAACATATATAAGTAACGTAAGCCGGACCGTTCTCCGTAATGAATTTAAGTGTGCCCGAAGTGTGCTACGATACTACACCGATTGGTACAGGTAGCAATCGGTGTAGTATCGTAGTGTAGTGTTCCACAGGGAGCCCTACTGGGGCCGTTGTTTTTCACAATATTTGTTGACGACATAAACTCGTGTTTTAAAAGTTCTTAGATTATCCTGTATACTGGTGACATGATGAACTTATATCCCATTAGAAACATGAATTGTTTCAGTCACCAACAAGATTTCTACAACTTGCAAGCATATTGTATTTTTAATACACTTGCATTAAACGTATTGAATTTATCAGCACGGCAACCTAACCCCATAATTTACAATTACATCCAGAATAAAACATGTATGTATTAGTAAAACAAATATCGTTAGAGACTTGGTGTTACCTTTGACATCCATACTGATAATAATATTAAGAAAGCTAATGAAGGTCTTGGCTTCATATTAAAATACTCATCCGATTTCGAAAAGGTTTATCAGTTCTTTGGATTCTGCGTGGGTCGTGTTGTCCATCGCTGCTTCTTCCATTTGTGATGTCGACGGGGAGGCGCCGGCACGCGGCTCCCGGGGACGCTCCAGCTCGCGCCGAGGTCCTCGCTCGGCTTAAAATTCGCTACAGTCATTAGACTGGGATAGGACCGACGAGCTCGCTTCTGGTACCTGTCTTTAACATTAGTATAAATATTGGAGACCGGTAAGAAAAAGAAAGCCTCCTAGGTCGTAGAAGGTAAAATCCTTCGCCTTAGACTGATGACCCTCAAGTAGATGGGTGCCCTTTTTTTATTTTTCCATTCAAAGTATTAATAAATATTTAAGGAATAATTCAATTCAATTCAATTACTTTATTTGTCAATAAGCATAATAATACGAGGTCTTACATAACTAGTATACAATCTTAGAGCGCGCTTATTGTACCAA
>DWDU01002341.1:0-12914 GCA_018245575.1 Jemadia suekentonmiller
GTGCAGGTTTCCTCGCGATGGTTTTCCTTCACCATTATAACAAGTAATATTTAAACGTAAATATGTATAGTCTTGAGTGTTGTAAAATTACTCTGTCAACTGGATTTACGGGTTTTTGTCGTTCCGTGGAGACTCACTGAGTTATTGTTCGCGACAGATCGAACTCCAAGACTAAGAGAAACCTTGGCTGTTCCATTTAAACATTAGATGCCTGTTTACGCATTAGATGCATATGATAAGATGCACAATATATGCATTCGATATAATAAAAAAGCAAGCGTCACGAGAGCTCGTGTTGTGGTAACCGAACTGATAAACTACATATATACATACAAATATACACTTATATATTAAATAAACCATTATTTTGGATGTGAATCGAACCCACGACCCCCGGCGCAACAGTCAGGTTCAGTAACCACTGCACCAACGGCCCAGTCATATACCGATACCTGATGACAAAGACTGCTTGTGGTGCAAGATGGCCGCCTGTTGCTCCTTAGACATGCCGTAAGGAAGCCGCCACGGCTCCGGCTTCGGGATGTCCGGCCCTGGAACGAGAGACCGCGGACGAGCGCGATCAACCCTGATATTTTCCACACGATATCCAACCCCCAAGCCCAGCGCGGGGAACGGCGAAACCCACTTAGGAGTGAGGAGACAAGCTGATGATGTGTTACAGATTTTGCACGTCAAGACTACGGAAGGACAACAAGAGGAAAATGTCTAATTACCAATGTTGCTGTATATTTTCTTTTGCGTAACATCACGCGTTTGTCCCCGAAGCTGTAGGCAGGGGAGTGTAATACAATCCTACGTTTCACCAGTCATGTTTATGTCTATTGCCACACACCGGGCACATATACAGACTCCGAGCCACTATTAGGAAACCTAAATTGGATAATTCTTATAGTGTTGACCCGGGATTTGAACCTAGGACCGCCAAATTGGCAGTCGCGTTTGAAACCAACACGACCAACGAGACGGTCAATTACTATACCCAAATATTTAAGATATATAGATAGATATAAAAAAATAAACCCAATTTAGTTAACTAACAAGCAACAGACGCGGTATGGGCTCAGTCTTTCGTGTCGCTCGAGGAACTTGAAAGGGGTTGAAATATAAACACCCCATCCGCTACCTCACCGCGTGTTAGGGGGATGAAGTCACGTAACACATTCATGTGTCTAATTAATGAACCACTCAATGGCCACGGAGGCTTCGGTAAACGCTTATTTCGTTCTTCGGATTTGTATGTATACGCATTGATAGGCGGCCAGGGCAGGGCACAGGCCGCGCCATACTGAAAACCGGCAGCGGGCGTATCTTACTACGCCGGATTGTCTAAGTGTTTGACTCCCTCACCTCGCCACTTGTCCTGCGCCGGCGGCGGGCCGGCCGGGCGCCAGGCCGCGGAGCTGCTGCCTTGCGGCACCACGTCGTTGCCAGTCGCCGGCGTGAACAGGCCCGCGTTGTAGGACTCCTGTGATTTTCGCTCGTATTGTGTCATTGCGTCGTTACTTTTATATTGAACCTAGCGAAGAGACGGGCTCCATACGATGTTCGGTTTTAGTTCTCGGCTAGGGCTAGTCCATAAATTGCATCGCACAAGGGCTGAGAGAGGGAAGGGTGGACGAAGTGTGACGTAATGTGACATTAGGTGGGGGTGTTGTCCGAAATGTCGTGTCGTGTTGTCACATGTGAAGTATAATATAACTAAGTAGGCCGGCATTGGCAAAGTGCAGTAAGGCGGCTGCCACGCTGCCCCAAGCCGTGCTCTGCGTTGTCCAACCGCAGGCGCGACTGTGGGCACACACCCTCAAGGGAGCCCTACGTCTCCCTTTGAACTCAAACGATCTGATGACGTTGAATTATTCATATATACAGATACATACACATACATATCCTCACGCCAGGTCTCTTACGGGGTAGGCAGAGAGCACAGCGTGCCAAATATCTATATTGTATACACGAATGAACGTTATATATTAACATTTTTTTGGACTCGCTTTATGATAATAAAAATCGAAATTATGCAAAATCGCGTCCATCAATTAATTACTTCGTAACAGAGGCGGATTCTTCACCAGATTGAGTACTAAAGTGTGAAGACAGATTTTAGGGGAGGCAAATTTGGGGTCAAAACAAGTCAGTAACAAAGTCATAAGGGAAACCAAACAAATCATATTTATGCACCTAAATGTTTACTACAAATAAATCCACGTACAATATGTTTCGATAAATAAACAAATTTCCACAATTACTGTTGTTATTTTACTGGGTATTTTACTACACAGCTCAGCCCACCTCTTCGGAGATTACAGGCGTGATGTTACGTTTAATAAAAACAATACTTTTTCATGGCATTCATTATCGGCGACTGCAAGACTACAATAGACATTTAAAAAAAAGTGCTACGAAAATTCTAATATTACTTGTATTGTGCTTCATATTTATGTTTTATTTAAAAAAAATATAAAAAATAAAATAAAATAAAAAAAAGTAACATCACGCCTGTAATCCCCGAAGAGGTAGGCACGTTAATATTATTTTTATTGTGCTTCATAAAGGCCATTGCATGAATCTTACTCTATCTTGTGTCCTAGCTATAGTCCAGGGCTGGCCCATGGGCTGGAATAACGCTGGCCTAACCTGCGACCAGACGTACAAACCACATTTAAAACAGATCCAAAACACGTTACTTATATGTTAATAAAATCAACTTCGCGTTTTTTTTTTTTTTTACTTCGCGTTGTATGTCTTGCTTGTAGCGCGACTGCCGATCGAGAGGGCCCGGGTTCAAATCCCGGATCAGAGAACATTGGAGTTTACTCAATTAGATTATCTAGTAGTCGGAGTCTAGATATGTGCCCGATGTGTGGCAATAGGCTCACCGCCTATTGCATAGTGGGACGTAAACGTAACTGTTTAAACGTGGGAGTGTTCTACACTCTGCCTACCTTTTCGGGGATTATTCGCGTGGCGTTGCTTAGCGTTGGTGTTAAAATGACGACAGACTTCATAAATGTCGTCATAGTTAACGCAGATCGAAATAATTAGTACGTATAATTAGAAGGTAATGTATAACACTCGTGTGAAAGTTGAATAAAATTCAAAAGTTTACAAATAAGCGATCAAAGTTAGCAAGGAAGGAAGGAAACATGAAGAAAGCTAACGAAAATCGAGGGTCCCAGCATCATCTAGCAATTCAATACACTAAGTGATCAATGACGGACCAAATTTGCAAATCTATAATGATCGTGATAAAAGCTAATCCCGATTGAGATATTAAGAATAATACAGTCAATATGATCAAAGATAGACACAAATTTTATAAATAAATAATAAATAAATAAATAAATGTACCGAAGTGATAAAAGACGGACTGCAAATTCGTATTAACGTGATCAAATTAAAACAATCTTAAGGATCTTATATGAGCAATAGACCAAGTCTACAAGTTTAGCAAACGAACCACTAAGTAATCATACGTAACATCACGCCTGTAATCCCCGAAGAGGATCCCACGTTTCACCGGTCACGTTTAAGTCCCGATATAGAGTTGGTTGTATACACATGCGATGTAATTACATAATCAAACATTGCAACATATTGATAATCGTCTTACGTTATCGTGTATCGGTTAAGTTTGACGGTGGAGTGAGCAAGTGACCCGACTGTCGGTCATTGGTAAATATAACGTCCATATTGTGCGTCAAACGTAACATCACGCTTTAACCCCCGGGACGGCAGCCAGAGTGTAGTACACTACATAATATTTCCATCAACTCGATGTCTTGATTGTGTGGAAAATCTTATTTAGTTCTATGCAATCCGATTTAGTACTATGCTATCCTTTATAGTCTATTAAGTCCTATACCTTCCTATACGGTCCTATACGATCCTATGCAGTCCTATACAATTCTACACACTATACAACCCTATATATTCCTATACGTCTCTATAAAGTCCTATACAATCCTATATATAACTTACTTGTCTAAACGTTTGTGGTGCGTAATAATCCAACTCTTGAGACTTCGCCACCGCCGCTACCATCGCACACCAGAGGCATATTAACTGGAATTAAAACACAAATTGAATTAACTGGCCACTATTTACAATTCTTCTAAATTAAAACAACAACAAAAAATAGAATATTTTATAAATGTGGCCCCTTATCTACAATTTGTGTTAAGTTAAAACAAAAAAAAATATGGCTGACCACTAATTTACAATCTGAAAAGACAAGAAAAAAAAATACATAACGTTCATAAACAGCAAAAATCATAGAGTTATTTATACACAGAGTAGGGCAGCCAGCCTAAAATGTTAAAAAAGTTAAAATTAAAATGTTAAGCCAGTTAAAAAAAAGAGAGAGCCAATGAGGCTATCTGTATCTCTTTCGCGCATGCGTCTCATCTTCTCTCTTTTATTACTTGTTGGACACTCGCACTCACAGTCCTATAGCTCCCCTACTCTATATATAATAAATCTACGGCGAAAATTGAACCAATCGTCACATTTCGCAACGTCACACTGACAGATCAGATGACGCAAACGTCAAATTCGAAATTAGAACGGCCAACGGCCAAACCTACCCGCATGTTTCCGAGTAACCGACGAGATCCTTCCACGTCGACGGACGTACGGACAATGCGCAATAATTACGCAGCGGTTGCATATATAGATGTTTTGCAAGGAGCCGATGGACTGAATAATAACAGGTCCGTGCGCAGCGAGCGTTAAGATTAGAACAGGGCGAGTGGGAAACGCAGTGGTGCATTACTGGTATGCGCGAGCCGCTTGCAGCTCGATGCAATCCGAAACTATAGTATACAATAAGGGTAGATATTAATATCGAGTGGTAACGAAAGTTGGGAGGTATTTGCCCAGCTGGGCGTTAAAAGGGTTCTTGGAGAAGGTATGATAAATAAAGAATGCCTCGTTGGTCGTGTTGGTTGCAAGCGCGACTGCCGATCAAGAGGTCCTGGGTTTGATTACCGGGTCGGGCACAACAAAAATTTTCTTATTTAGATTTTCTAGTAGTGGCTTGGAGCCTGGATATGTGCCCGATGCATGGCAATAGACTCACCATCTATTCCATAGTGAGATGTAAACGTAACTGGTGAAACGTGGGAATGTTCTACATTCCTCTGCCTACCTCTTCGGGGATTACAGGCGTGACGTTACGTTTAATTTCCTATAATATGGCAACATACAACAGTTTTAGCACTCTGTGTTCCACGGCTGGAGATGTTATTGGAAATTCTGCAATAGAATTGGACAGAAATTTCTTGAACATTAATACGTTCGGTTTAAGTCAACTTCTATATAGCGAAAGAATAGCAGAAATATAAATATATTTTTTGTATTTAAAAAAATATTTCTGTATAAGTTGCTGAGAATATACAAAAATCTCGAATAGAAACCATATTGAAAAGAAGAGAAATGATTGCTATTATATGTCATACTCCGAAACTCGAATTAGACAAACCGTGACTTGCCTAAGCATTTCATGAATCGAAATCGTTTTATAATACGATCTAATCTTTGATCGACGAGATTCAGAGTCCATGGAATATACAAACAAGACCTGAATGTAAAATAAACATAATATATGCAATAGGCTCACCACGTATTCCATAGTGGGACGCAAACATAACTAGCGAAACGTAGGAGTGTACTACACTGCTCTGCCTACCTCTTCGGGCACTACGGGCGTGAAATTACATTTTATGTTACATATCTTTTAAAATATTAAATTGTAACCTTTCAGCGTTTAAATAATTCTCATATTCTCTCACTATTATTTTCTCGTTTTCGGTATAAATCTGATACGTATCGCGGCTTGATTCTTTTCAGAAACACACTAATTCTACGACACCGTGCTTTATCTTATTTCTGACCTTTTTTCCTAGAATATTTTTACCGCAACTCCGTAACAATTGCACAGCTATACGCACTTATGTATGTTTATGACGTAACATCACAATTTATGAGCGTACTTTCCAAATCATAAGATTACAAACCTTACCCGTATTTTCCCACAGTTTTTATTATTTCTTTTCTCGAGTTTTTCTCAGGAACAGTTCTTAGGTATTCTGTTACCGTATTTATTTTCTTTGTACGTATTTGTTTATTTGAAACAAAAAATGGGGTTAAAATAAATTCCCGTTTTAAAATCACGGGTTTTTTTAATCTTGTTATTTTTTTATTCTTCTCATGACAGCCGAAATAGAATAGAATAGAATAATCGTTTATTTCGTCTAACCTACATAAATAATCACACAATAGGAAAAAAAGAAGCAATACTAAATTAACAGGAAAAAAAATATAAAAAAATAAGTAGATAAAAATAAAAACTAAAAGGCTAGACGAAAAAGGGCACACTCAGCCTATGCAGCGAGGTGTCACTGCCACTGATTTTCAGTGCTACCCTTTACCGAACAGTTCGGACCGGCGAGCAGGCGTAGGAAACTGAATGGCACAGTTACAATAAAAAGAACACAGGTACAATAAAATTAAAAATACAAGAATACAAGAACGAGTGATTTTCAGGATGCGAGTGATAACTAGAAAGTACGCAGACGAGTACATTGTATGACGGTGCATGCATGTGTAATTATTTATATTAGCTTATACGCGTACCTATATATGTGGTGTGTATGTTGCGTCTGTGTATGTATAAGGGGAGCGTGTGTACGTGCGAGCGCGTGTGTGTATGTGTGCATGCGTGGGCGTGTACATTATAAGAGATGTTATTTCTTTTTTATTGGCTTTTTTGCATAATCAGTAAATGTTGCTTATACATATTTTTAAAGCCAACCTTTGATTTCAAATTTCGGAGCGGTGGTGGCAGATTGTTCCAACATTTTGTTGAATTATATCTATAACTCCCCCGAAATGAAGCATTACAACCCATAGGATAACTTAGGCGGAAACCAGCGCGTTGATTAGACTTATTATGATTAGACCACTGTAATTTTTCATAAAGGTAGGGTGGGTATTTGTGCTTAATGATACCAAACAGCAGAGATGCGAAGTGTAATTGCCTTCGATGCTTCATTTTTAAAATGTTTGCGCCGTTGATGTACGGAGTCACATGAGTACGGGGTGGAATATTAAAGCAAAATCTTGCGCAGGCATTTTGCACACGCTGAATAAGATTTTGCGTCCGCACCAGAAACCTGGGACCTATAACAGTATCAGCGTAATTTAGTTTTGACAATACCAATGAGTCGCATAAATTTATTCTAAGATCACGGCCTATGTTATCCCTAATCCTATATAATACTTTTAGACGGTAGAAACAGTTCCTGACCGTTTTAAGGAACGTTTTAGATTTTTTAATAGTGACTAATACACTACCAATTCCGTAGCGGGACATAAACGTAACTGGGGAATCATGGGAGCGTCATGAGGAGAGGATTGGCATATATAATTATGTTTCATACATAAATAAATACTAAATCCACTGGCCAATGACTAATAGAATACCCGACTCTAATACAGATTACATTTCGTTTGAGACATTGCATGCATTAAAAAAATTACCAAGCATCCATAACATTGCAAAGGAATTGTTGGGTATGCACGTAAGTGAATTGAAGTCGCTCCACGATTTTCGTGTCAGGGCACTGATTAAAATGACTGCGGACCGTTGAAACGCTGACGACGTGAATTTTCCATTTTCAATATCACTACGATTTTTTTATTGACTTGCATTTAATTATTGCATATCATTACAATAATAAAATTTATTAACAATTCCATTGAGCTTAGTACTTTCACATACATTACAAAATTTAAAAGATAAAAATTATTATGCGCAAGTGAATATTTAAATTATTTATACAGATTGCCTGATGGCTGGTGAATCTATGAGGTTTGCCTGAAGTAATGTTGTTTTAATAATTATTTATTTGGTTTATTCACAATAATTTTGGGTTTTGACTGTTTAATATTGTTCTAATTTAACCCATATAGACCAAGTGTCCCCAAATGGGGACACTTGTCCACCATGGATGTTGTCCAGGTACCTACTTGCGATGCATAATTAGACCACCTGTCTTTATTCTTGTTGTACTTTAATTCTGTATAACAATTAATATTGATATAATTTACAATATCAAGTTTGTAATTTTCGAAGAAGTAATATACTGTAACTTTTCACCGGTTGCGTTATACGTCCTAACGTGGAACAAGTGATGTGCCAATTGCTATACCTCGGACACAATATCGTACTCCAAGCTATTGCTGGAAATTTCACATTAAGAAACCCCGATAGTCTGACCCAGGAGTCGAACTAGAGACTTCTCGATCAGCAGACGGGCTAGCAGCCACTCGAACGAGGCAACAGGTTACATTAGGATTTTTTGTTTTCACTGGGTTCGGGAAAGTCACGTCTCAAATGTAAAATTACACCAGAAATGAATTTAAAAAGCCAAACGGAACATTGTTTTTCTAAAACGCCTTTATAACTTGAAGGTAAAAAAGGACATGAAAAGTTTACTTCTTAAACCTGTATTAAAAAGTTCCGCTAAAAGGCTTCACTTGAGAGGATTTACAACGAAATGCTTTCCAAATAATTACAAGCTGTTACAGGGGCGCGCTTCGCAAAAAGAGTCTTTATTCACTAATGAACCCGGAACAAAAACTTCGTGCGCGGATAAAGGAGAAGATGGTTAACGAATCGATAAATACATACATACGTACATCGTATTGATTATACTTCACAGATTTTCAATCAATACGTTGAGAATAATAATTTTTTTTTGTAAATTAAAGTACAAATTTACTTTTATAGGGGACTTTTAAAGACTATGGAGAATAATGAAAGTATAATTTTTACCACTTCGGAAAGCATATTTACTCAGTTCAGGGCATTGTCTTCAATCTTTGTTAAACTACTGAAGATCTACAGGGATACAAAGTATAAATGCCTTGTTAGTCGAGTGGACGCAAGTGCAACTGCTGATTGAAAGGACCTGGATTCGTTTCCTGGGTTAAGTACTATCATATAATTCTAACTTAAATTATCTAGTTGAAATTTCTCGTAGTGGCTCAATCTGGGTTCGTGACCCTAGTTTGTGTACACAAAGATTTAACAATATCCAAGCTAATCATTGCTATTACGGTGAAGGAAAACATCGTGAGGAAACCTGCACATCTAAGAGTTCTCAAAATAAAATGTTCTCTAAGGCGTGTGAAGTCTGCCTACTCGCACTTGGCCAGCGTGGCGCACTATGGCCTTAACCCTCCCATTTTGAGAGGAGACACATGTTCAAGCAGTGGAACGATAAAAGAGTCGAAAAAAAACCTATTAAAATATGGAAAGATATTATCAAAAAATATCCTTTCAAAAAAATGTCTATAAATCCAAATGAATAGAGCCCGAAAACGCTGAGTCGCGTTAAAGCGAACGGTATTAAAGCACTAATTACTGACTAATTAGAAGCTCTCAAAGTTAAGTAACCGTCGAAAAAGTTTAGCTCTCTTGCGGCGGATGACAATCGTAAGCGGACGGGCCGTGGAGCTAATATCGGTGAGTAGTTTCGTATTTCCATGTTAGGATTAATTAATTTCCTTTATTTTCCGCAGCTTGATTTATTTGAAATTTTACCTTATGACCGAATCGACGTGCATTCTTTAGAGATAACATAATTTAATATATATACTCGTATCTAAGTTGATTATTATTGAAATATTAATATTACTTTAGTGGTTATAGTATTCATTTGACTGTTAGACACGGATTTCCTGTTAGAATGAGAAAGGTTAAGGCAATAGTCTTTCACGTAGGTTAGGTGCGGGTAAACAGACTTGACCTGTCATAGATAGCATTACGGAGAACTTTAAGCTATGCAGGATTTCTTATAATATTTTCTATTTGTTATCCCAACTTTGCCGAAACATCTAGAATATTATATGAAAAAAATGAAATATTGAAACTCATATGTAAGTTTCTTATTATAGAACAGACTACTACTTTGGCTAGTAATTCTAACAGTTCTCCAGTAGTTTTTTTTAAATAATATTAATCTTAACCCGTACAAAGCGCACAGTGTAGAACACTTTGCTTTGCAATTCACTTCACGTGTATAAGATTGATGTAGAGACCGACAGAGCGTGTAACGCGTCGTATCCGTCACGGCACCGTCGCGTCGCGCCGCACTAACGGTAGCGCGATCTAATCTTAATTTCATTGATAGCGTAGCGATTCAACTACACAAAAACATAATATCATGGTCGTACCGTTTTGCATATTAAGACTTGACTGGCATGACTGTGTGTTTGCTAATGTTAATGCACGAATGTTTCAATTTCTTATTGCAGATATATTACCAATGTCGCGTAGTGTCATCTGTTCGTTGACAAGTAGCAAGTAATATTTTATTAAAATTTATCATTAAAATTGCAAAAATATATTGTTTCACATGAAACATTTCCCGATATTTGAGTTTCGGTGCTCTTTGCCAATCTCACATGAGAGCTACGGTGATAATATGATGATAATAAAAGTAATTATAAAATATACCAATTAATACCTGTCTCGTTGGTCGCGTTGGTTGCAAGTGCAACTTCGATCGGGAGGTCCTGGGTTAAAATCCCGGATCGGGCACTATTGGATTTTTCTAATTCAGATTTTCTAGTAATGGCTCGGAATCAGGATTTATGCCCGGGGTATGTTAATAGGCTCTACCACCTTTACCATTGTGGGACGTAAACATAGTCGGTAAAAATACTACACTCCTCTGTCTACCTCTTTGCAGAACGGGCGTGATGTTACGTTATATCTCAAATAATTTAGTAACAATTATCTAAATTAGTAAAACACGAGTTTGTACAGATTGTCAATGTATTCACCGCCTATTCAATAGTGGGACTTAAACGTAACTGGTGAAACGTGGGTCTGTATTGCTTCTCTGCCTACCTCTTCAGCGATTATAGGCGTGAGATAACATTTTTTATTACGAGTTTGTGTTTTAATGAATAATTTCATTCGCGCACATTAATGAACTATTAACGCTTTGAACTTGTACATGACTCATACATCTGGCTTATAGCTAGATTTATTTATTCAAATTTCTCTTCTGCTCTGGTGATACAAGATTACGCTCGGAGCAGCGCACGGACACATCGGCTTTCATTCGGATCCGGTGTAGCGTGCTTTGTGTATTATGCGTTGCTTGTGGCTTCGTGAGCCGCAGCTTACTGGTTACAGTTTTCGTACTAAAAATGTAATAAATAAGCATTTGATATCCATAAGTAATGTTTTATTATAAATATACGTAACATCACGCCAGTAGTCGCCGAAAAGTAGGTAGAGGAGTGCTGTATGCAGGTTTTAAATTAATTTATATGTGTATTACATAACGCAATTTATCAGACATCTGATTAACTTAACACATTTTCTTTGCGATCAAGTGGTCGTGTTAGGATAGTAGGAACTCTACCTAAAGTCAATAATCCCACTCTAGATCTTGTGGCACGAAAATAATACTTAGTTCCATGTATATGTTTCATAGAATCGTATTATGTATGGAAAAATAACTGTCTATTTAGGGATTGAAACCAAAATAATATAATATTTCACATAACAGTTTCATGACCAACAGTGGGAAGTATAAAGGATATTTTTTTGTAATTGGCCTGGCCAACAGGTAAACGAGCCACCTGATGGTAAGTTGTTACTTTTGTCTCTGCCATGGACATTCGCAATACCCGAGGAGTGGCGTTGAGGAATGCGTTGCCGATTTCGAAGGAACGCTCTCTTTACGCTTTTCTTGAAGGACCTCGTATCGTAGTGTTTCGGGCATGCTTCAGATGAAAGCTCATTCCACATTAGATTCAATCACATCTCCATTTGTTTCTTAAACATTGAATTAAGTCTGTGTTCACCGCAAGAAAATATACCAAAACTAATCGCACTGTTACATGTTTTAAGAGCATATTCTTACACGACCGTTATTATGCTATTGCTTTCACCTGTGGTTCCGTTTAAAAATAGTTCATTTTGCAAGGCGCATGATATCCCGATTAGGAGTCCAGAAAAATATGAAGCGTTCCTTAAAGCGGACGTTAAGCAAAGTAACTCCGAGCTCGTAATCTCTAATGGGTTGGTGGTACCTACTTGCGCCACCGTCAACTGGTGAGCGAGAAACGATGAAATTATTGAACGAGCAATATAATATAAATATCATTATTACAGCATCCTGATGTCGTCGCTTAGGAGGTATCTCTATCCTTAATGTATTATAGTTTTATATAGATAGGTATAAACGTGGGAGTGTTCTACATTCCTCTGCGTGGTGATTACAGGCGTGATGTTTGTTTTTTTGTTTTTTAGATAGGTATATTTTTGAGCACAATGTAGATAGGGGTTGACTTGGTTGACTGGTAGAGAATGCCATCAAGCAATAAGGCCGCCCTTTGTAACCTAGTTACAGGTAAGTAATAAAGAATATAATATAAATAAATAACCAAATATATATGGAAATGGGACATTCTTACTTCACTGCTGTTATTGATTTAATAGATTTACTGCTTGAAAATAACACTGATTTCTGCTAATTAGACATACGTGAGATGAAAAACGCTACTATAATTATACTAGTATATTATTAATTACAATTTTATAATTTTTTTTATTAAAAATTAGTTAATTTTTATTAGACATTTTAATGCTATTAAACTTAATAAAGATAATTAGACAAGTCTTTACTTTATTATACTTCTTCTAACTTTTGATTAAGTTGGATATATTGAATGAAGGTTTGATATTTTGAGAAACGTAACCTAACATCACGCCTATTATCCCCGAAGAGGTAGGCAGAGGAGTGTAGTACACCACCACGTTTCACCAGTTACGTTTACGTCCCACTATGGAATAGGTGGTGACCCTATTG
>DWDU01002342.1:0-12913 GCA_018245575.1 Jemadia suekentonmiller
TTAATAGCCTAATCCTTTATTAAACTGGGGATTCAAGTTCTTCCGTTAGTGGTGTTAGGCGATCTTAAATGTTATCTGTTTTATAATCGTTTGCGTTGAGCGTCGGGACGCGTCAGTATCGTCAGATGTATTAAACGCGCGCGCGCATTCTTGGCGCCCGGCCATCGCCATCTTGCCACGCCATCTTTGTAAACGTGCACAAAACGTGGATGTATTAAACATTGTTTGTAATTTTTACATAAAATTTTTGGCTATTAAAATTGTTTAAAATTGCTTTGGAGAAATTTAAAATTATCAGGTCTGAATTATATTATTTAATAGCCTTCATCTATGTCAATTCATTTTGTTTGTTTACTTTACTGTCGGAAGTTATAAAAATATCTTTTTAATTTCTCAGAAGCAAATAAACTATGAGAAAACGTCACAAAAGTCACACTGAACATGATATATAACTACGTATTTTTCTTATAACGACATAATCAAGATCTGTAACTATTAAAGTAGGTATAATAATATTTATTATGGCTCAATTTTATTTGTATAAAAATGTTACGAACTTACTTCCAAACTGACTTGATCGTCAAGACGTTAATTACGTCAAGACTTTTAGTAAATATGTTACAAATAAATCATAGGAATAAAACAAGCTGAAAACCACACAAATGACGTCACTTAAATAAAAAACAAACTCTTAGAAGTCAGCTGTTGACGTGGATCCATTCAAGTTCGTTCTAAATTTAAACATAACGTGAAAACATGACGTTTCTAAACGAATGCATGGTTAAAATGTAAACAGACATTCTTCTTTGGGCGCACCGGAAATAATAATGCGTAATACTTGGTAAAATGAAACAGAAAATTAGACCTGTTGAATTGTTTATTAAAGTATAAATAAATAAATAAACAAATATGTATGGGTTTTCTCATTGATCTGAATAGACTAAGACGTACCTTTCTGACCAGACTATAGAATGTGGCTGACGATTTGCTTTCTTAGATATAAAAAAAAATTGTTCACTAGTAGTTGTCATATTACAAAAAAAAACTTAATAATTTTTTACACATTATTGTGCTGTGATTAACAGCTTGCAGACAGATATATGTCGTTTCTTTTAAAGTTTTTTTTTAATTGTGTAAAATGGTATTTTCCGTTGCTGCACTACATCAGAATACATACTCACTCAAGCACATATATAATTGAGTCATGTGAATATAAGTATGTATATGATTTATAAGTATATGTTTAATATGATTTATTTTGCAACGCGCTAAAAGTTATATGCACTATTAGATTCAATTAGTTGTAATAACCTAGTTTTTTCTATACTCAAACATTTAATTCGCAACGAAAGTTTCAGTTTAATATTCTCCCCTATTAAATTTCGAAAGTAAATATTTATCGACGTTACTATTACATTTTGTTTATGGCTATTTGTCGTATGTTGTCTATAGCTAGAATAGAACTCTAAATAGATCGATGGAAATGTTTAATTAAGCATCTGACTCAATAAGCTTCTAATGTTACGTTCCGATACAAAGATTCGATGTCCAATTTAATCCGCCGTACAAACAACACAAGTGTACTATCTACTATATCTATTACTATCATAAAACGTCGCCTGTTATCCCCGAAGAGGTAGGCAGAGGAGTACAGTAAATATACTGTGACGTTCACCAGTTACGTTTACGGCTTAATGGTGGTGAGCCTTTTTCCATACACCGCTCATAAATCTAAGCACCGAGCCATTAAGAAATTTATAAGTTAGTAACCCTTAAAGTACCGGAATTCGAACCCAGGACTTCTCCTTCAGCAAATGTAGACCTCGCGTTTGCAACCAACATTACCAACGAGGCAGTCAGACAGAGTTATTATCTTTCAAAATCATTGGATTTCTTAAGAAAACTGACGTAATTGTTGATTATTGTTATTTTAATTTCTATTATAGGAACTAGTACCTACTATTCGCTTAATAGCTTGCTTTAATTAAGATCGCTAGAATATATGTAGGTACATCTAATTCACCATACTTTATAATTTCTGAAACATACTTTATAACAAAAACTATCAAACAATACTATGAAAAGCGTTTGACCTTACAAGTGCAATTGTTGTAATATGACACAATTTCGTATCACGTGTGGTATTGTGAAAAGGAATCGCAAACAGCTGAGCAAACTGTGGTAAAACAAACATGTAACGTCTGATAATTTAAATAATTGATAATATATTTTACATGGTATTTTGATTTCATAGCTATTAACGGACACCGCTGAGTAAACAGCTCTGAGTTACAAGGAGTTCTATTTCTTAACGAATGTTTTTCATTAACCAGTCTTTTGAAGTGAATTTCACAAATGATTATTGTCATATGATCACGCCAGTTGTCTCAAGAGGTAGGCAAAGAGTACTGAAAAACCGAGTGTCGAATGTCTATCTTTTCAAACCTGCTTCTTATAAAATCCTCTCTCTTCGTACATTGAGGTCGGTTGCAAAAACTTCTTAGACTCCCACACTAACACGTTTTTTTTTCTCAAATATAACTTGCTATAGTCCTGTAACAGTTTTGCATAAAGTTATTATTTGCTTTAGGTTTGCCAAGTCCTCATTTCAGTGTAAAATTCGAAGTTGCAAAAACCAAGACGTAGTAATATAGTAGGCAGTAGGGATAGCCAATGAACATATAGAGAAAACAGGATAAATAAAATGAAAGTAATAATAATCATCTTTATTCGTAACATAAGGAATGCAAATGGCGTACAAATTAAAAATACATGACCCTATCAGGGTGTTTTAAATGCCCAGGACGCGACGCTACTATCCAACACATTCTAGGACACTAAAATTCAGAACTTGTTTGGCAAAATAGGGCGGTTGACAACCCTTCGAAATCTTCGAATACTATTTTCCGTGACATCAAAATGAATAGATATACGAACGAAGTAATATAAGACTAAAAAAAATAATATATATTTTGCACTAATATCATCGTAACTCCCTTATTATTTGCTTAAACTGCGTCTCCGCTGCGACCTTGCTGCAATTGGAGGTACCTCATAGAGTTGAACTCGGTAAGGTCTGAAACTCGTAAGGCTATCCGAAATCCTTACTTAATTTAATCATATATTCGTGAACTAAATGACTAAACGTTCTCTAGTAAAACATCCTTATACATGACCGCGTAGTAATAATATCTACTGCTCTATCTCTATCATTTGTACTTTTCTTTTATATTTAGGAAAAATCGAGCCAACATAATAGTGAACACGTATAAAAATATGTTAATTAACAGCAAGTAAAAAGGCCATACTCTTAAAAGTACATTAAAGGCACACGAAAACACCTATTTTCGCTAAGTAATAAAAATGTATCTGTTGATGAACAGATTATAAGAAAACATAAATGTCACTTAAAAACTGTATTTGATAATTAATAAACTGGTAATTATATTATGTTCAGTTACAGCTACTGTTATAAATGTATGTAGTTGCATCTACATTGTATATACGTTGCCTACTGACAAACTATCTAATAAAGAAACATTACTATAAAGGCTACCAGCAGCTATTATGGAATTATAAATAAATGTTACAAAAAGCAACTATTATAAATCTCTATTTTATTATAATGTTTGTTAAATTTTGCTTTAGTAACATCTAATAATATGAATCAAGCTCTAAATATTGTATATTACTGTCCCAAAACTAAGTTGATCTTAAAAAACTAATAAATAACCAGTCTACATAAAACAACAATTCGTACCAACAGGCACAGGACTAACAAAAAATTGGCGGGAAAGCAATATATAAATACACGCAAGAAACATACGTAACTTCTTTTCCGCAAGGAACAATATTGTGTGTGGTGTATCAATTGTAGACTGCCAAAGACCTTGAATCGACTCGAAGGAACGACCTTGTCTTCATCAACTCTTTATTATACTTTTATTTTGGCGCCAACGCCGTCCATAGACAAGTATTACAGTACTTTTATCTCATTATTTTTTCTGGCAAAGTTCTTTGGCATTGTCTCGTGTTGGCACACGTTTTACTGTGCTTAAATGTATTTTTACTAAAAAAACTAATTTGGCTGACGTTAATTATTTAAAATGCGCTAATTATAATCTTAATGAATTCAGCAGACATCGTTCGCCCATGTGTCATTCATATTGATGAGTCAAACAAGTCGCGTAGCGTGCCTTGGAGGGGCCCTGTATCAAAATTAGTTGGGGGCCTAAATGAAGGGTAAAGATTTCTCACAATAGAAACGAAAATGTTTGCATTAAATTAAAATAAATATTTATTGATTGTAGGTTATAGGGAAAAAAAGAGATTGCTTTTTTTGAATTTTTTCATTTTGTCATTTCTGAAGTGAAAACTCTATAGGTAGGTACGTATGACAGGTTTTTTATATTTTTTTTCTGGGAAGCATAAGATTAAGTGACATGGTGGATTTTATTAATTTTTGCTTGCACACGTTAGGGGCCTCTGTAGCCCGGGGCCCCCGTGTCATTGATACAGCTGATACGGCGTTAGCTAGGCCCCTGAGTCAAACCATAATACAGATTTTTAATTAGGAAGGAATATCATTATACCTACATTATTATTTATATTTTTGCCTATTTTATATAAGGAATATAAATGCACCTATATACTGCACTATACAATTATGTATTTACTGAGTACAATGTAAAATATATTTGTGGACAGAAATATGTAATGTAACGCACAAAATTCATGTTGAAAAAACAGTAACAAATCCCTTCTAGTTTAAGTAGAAATATAACTAAAACTTCTAAATTTAACCAAGAAGTATATCAAATATAATGTGTAATGTAATTTATAGTAGTCATTTAATGTGTTTCAACCTCTAGCGCAGCGGTTAAGAAGTGAACGGACATAATTTAGAAAGTTCTATCAGAAAACTGATCTAATCTATTCTATACAGAATCGAAATATTTATTTATTTATAAATTTAATACGGTCTTAACCTATTACACTAATTATATTAATTACTGAGATAAAATATTTAAAAACACATAAATATCTAAAAACCACATAAATTATCTAAAAATTTAAAAAAAAAATACAGTAATAAAAATTCATTACACTAATTACTAATTAAAAATGAATCATTACAAGTAGTCAAAAATATTAATCGAGAATAAATTAAATTGATTGCAAAATGATTATATTGATTGATACTATATAGATTCTATATCTAATGTTTTGCAAAAGCGAGATTGACATAATATTCTAGTTGTATTTATCGTTTTTATTCCTGTGCATGGGTGTAAAAAAAGCGGCTAATGCTTCTCTTGTTTTCAGTATCACTGGCGGAGAGCTGTTCGAGCGCGTGATCGACGAGGACTTCGTGCTGACGGAGCGCGCCTGCACCGTGTTCATGCGGCAGATATGCGAAGGGATCGAGTTCGTGCACCGGCAGAACATCCTGCATCTAGACATGAAGGTAAGTCTTTAAAATAGTATGCGAGGGAAACCATGCGCAGTAGTAGAAAGAAGGTAAAACTTCCGAGTCATATCTCGAATCGAATTTGTGTTTTATGGTAATATTGATTGGAACTAACTCTGTAAATTTTTCGAATATCTTATCATTTTCCCCTTTGTCATTTAACAGGTGTTCATATAATTATGTTATGTGCGTTCTAATATTATGTGGTGATAGGTACAATTGAAGTTTTAAATATTTCCACCTGAATTCTGTAACCTCTTAACTCACAAACTTTATAAATTTGTCCGTGAAATGTGCATTCACTGAAAATATTTTAACAATAATACCTAATTAGTGCGTATTGTCTTGATGCCAATCCTAGTCGCAAATCAACATGGCGGAAAAGCGCGGGAGTTTTATAACCATCATTATCTCCATTAACAGAATTGTTTGTTACAATCTCATTTACGTTTCTCGGTTGGTTGCATCGAAATCGTACTAATTATTTATTTAAACACATCTGTTACTAAATGGATTGTAATCTTTTAGGAATCTTCGATCATTTCACATTTAGTTTGCCATGGTCGCTAGCAATGTTGCCAAACGAAAGGTAATAGTAAAACAATAAAAGTATTTTACTTTATAATTGTAAAAAATCGTCCTTAGCGTAGCCGACTCGCCGTAACAGTTCCTTTGTTTTTCTTTAAATAGATTGGCTTTTAACTAAATAGTAAACAAAACATACCAGTACATTATCGTCTCCTCACTCACCAACACCGTCGCGAAAAACCACACTGAGTGTTCTCGAGAACAATGGAAGAACAAACAAGACAGTATATAGGACCTTTAATCTTTTCGTAGCCAGAAAACATCTTATGCCTGACGAAGTCCGGGAACCGGATAAAGATAATCGACTTCGGACTGGCGCGCTTCTACGACCCGGAGAAGAAGCTGCAGGTGCTGTTCGGCACGCCAGAGTTCGTGGCGCCGGAGGTCGTCAACTTCGACCAGATCGGCTACGGCACGGACATGTGGTCCGTTGGCGTCATATGTTACGTTCTGTAAGTAAACATTATTCAGTTCAATTTGGTGTTTTAAATGTTTAAAATGTTACGGCAAAATCCGATTTATTTGAAAGATTTAATAAATTATCGATTTTGCGACAGTAATAACTTAACATAATTATTATATACTTTTTTATTCCAGATTCAGGTTTTAATAACGTAATTTAATTAATTCAAATTTCTAATGAGCGCTATAACTATCTATTGTCAAAAATGCCTGCCTTGTTCCGGAGTTCCAGCAATTAATGTTTACAATTTTATTAATAATTATTCTACAGACACAATAGTGTAGTTTAGGTCACTGATAAATAAATAAATATTTACTTAGAGGATTAAAAGCTCTCAGCTGTTTTCAAGTTCAAAGTTTTCATCTTTCAGGCTTTGTCGAATCAATGCGTTAGGAATATCCCATAAAAAAGCAATACGAGATGGTCAGATGGAATATGAAAATGGTGTTCACTTGATTTATTTCAGTTTGTCCGGCTTATCGCCTTTCATGGGGGAGACAGACATCGAGACCATGGCGAACGTGACGGTGGCCAAGTATGACTTTGACGACGAGGCTTTCAACGAGATCTCAGAAGACGCCAAAGACTTCATCAGGAAGCTTCTCGTGAAGGACAAAGAGTGAGTGTCAACAATTGGCGCGACTGAAATAATTTGAGATTCAAACGATTCAGATTAAAAGGATATATTAATGCATTTTGTTTAAAGTTATTGCAGTCCGCATTATAAGTTATGTATATGTTGTAAATATTGTACTGAATGTTCCTTAATAATGTCATCGAAAAGATGGCGAAACTTTTCCGTCTCAACCGCAACGCTTTTAGTTGGCAATGAAGAGAGAGAAAAAACATTTGAATCGCGTCCCTTTATAGGGAACAAATTTGTGCAATTTTGTACAAAAATTTGTTCAAAGATTATATTTTTATGTATCAAATATATAAAGCCAAGTCTGATGTGTGCAAACGAAGAACTATTATGAATTTGTGATTGATTTGCTTCGAAACAAAGCTGCATATAAGTCAGCCTGTCGATAAAGACCCTGTTACTAGTTGTGTTCCATCCAACACTGTAATGTAATATAAACTAATACATTTATCATTTCATGCATATTTTATTTAAACATGTATTGTGCATTAACCACATTAGCTATCGCTGTGTATGTGCTAACCTGTAGTGTAGTTAATGTAGACGTTGTAGAATTTTGAACTAGTTAATATAATATGAATAATTTATTAATATGAATTACTTCTCTTGATAATTTAATGAGAACCCACGATCCTTCCTGTACCACTTATTATTTTCATTTACGCATCTACCTTATCCGCTTTCGTTATTCGCACCTTCTTCCATGACCTTACTTTCATAACTGCACTCAATTCGAGGTGTTGGGGTAATAGTAACAAGGGTCTTTGTCGCAGGTCACGTCCGAGTGCAATGGAGTGCTTGCGTCATCGATGGCTCGTCAAACGTGCCCCGGCGAAGCAGGACAAACCCAGGCAGCAAGCGCAGCTGTCGCCCAAACAGGAGTTGGACGTCGCCAAAGACAACCTCCGACTGTTCGTGGAGCGGTGGGGCGAGCACCCCAACTCCCCATATGTGTTTGACAATCAAGCCCACGAGATCACGTGTCTCGCCAACGGCAACTGCGAGAGATCGTCCATTGGAGGCTGTTCGCCGTCACCTAGAAGCAGTCTTAGTAGTTCTCCAGATCTGGTCTTCGATGAAGACGATTTGGAGCCGCCGCCGCTGAGAGATCCCTCGAACGCACCGACTAGGTACAACCCAGTCGAAAGAAGAGCATCCGACAGCAGTTGCTTCATGCACAAAAAACAAGATGTACTCGTCAGAAAGAATCTGGCAGAGGAAATCAAAAAACTGTCCGACCATTTGTTCATGTTGTCGACCATGAACACGGATTTGGCGAACAATAACAGTATGAAGGAGCTAGACAAAAACGCGACGGCCACGAGGAGGTTAACAAAAGACGACACGAAATTAACCAACGGCTTCAGGAAGGAATCGAAAGTGGCTGCCGCGAAATCAATAATGAACGGTGACGCGGGAAAGGAGAGAAAAGTGTTCACGTCGAAATCGATGCACAAAATAAATTCAGCGTTTCTGAAGGACAGGGAGCCGGAGAAGCCGATGACGAGCAAGATGCCGTGGGTGAAGTCCGCTCAGACAAGACCGAAACGCGTCACCAATATGAGTAGGGACGTCCCAGACCAGCCCATTGATAGAAGGAACACTTTCTTCGAAGAGTTCGACAGGCGTAGGGATCAGATAGACAAGCTGGTGAACGGACAAGAGAACGGAAGGCAGTTACCATACAGACGAGGCCACGAGAACAACGCGCACCGAACTAAAGATCTACTTCTACACCTTCTGGAGAAGTGGGGGGAAACGGAGGAGGTGGAAGCGGAGAGGAGCGCCGGGGGAACATCGAATGGCGGCAGGCACCAGTCCATATCCTTCGAGTGGTCGTCGTCCAATCAATTAGCCCAGAACTCGATGACCAGCCTCCACGCGTTCTTCCAAAGACAGACGTCAGATGAGAAACTGCAAAAGAGCAAAGTTTCTAGTTCAAAGTGACTTCTCATGAGAATGTTCATTTCGAGAGGAACTGATGTGTGCCGTGTCCGGTGCTGTTCAGGAAGGTTATTTTAATAGTCAAAAACGTTTAAACAGGGTTTCTCTAACTTCGTTGTACTAAGAGGTTTGGGGGATGTTACATCCTATTATATTTTGATCTCTTCGCCAATCGAACAGCTGACAACAGTCCGAGAGTCTGGAATAAAATTGGGGTTTGATGATTTTTACCGTTGAGAACAGCTTGCTACCGGTAATGATACTCATACGTATACCTAATATTATGTTATATTACGCAGCTTTAGTTTATTACAAGCCTTAAGTTTCATACTTGAGGTATTTGAATGTGACAAGCGAATTTACTTATGTAACAATACAAGTACATCGTCAGAGCTATTGACCGGAACAGCCGCGGCTGCGAGTGAATGGTATGTTACCAATGTGACGAATGAACATGTGAACGTAAAATGACAATTTTATACGAATCTAGTCTCCATACTCAAAGCTCTGTATGATATCCGTTGAAAGAAGGACAAGACTGAGATGCAATTTTCAAATTGTTACGAGAACATTGACAATAGCTTAATTTTGTACGTTTTTTTTTTTTTCTTGTAAATAAGCACGTTGACATAATACATGGTATCGGCATATTTCATATTTGTTCCTTATCCGTACTTATTATGTGTAATTATGTATTAAATTTTTAATTTATTGTTTTATGATACGTACATATTATGTTGTTAAAATATAAGGCTTTATTAAAATTTATTGCATTTTTTTTTCAAAGAGCATCATTGGCAATTATAGTATCGTACTTCTTTACAGCAGGTGAGTTAAATGTAACGTTTATTAACAACACTATTATACGAAAGGGAAACATACGAGACAAAATACCGATTTGGAGTATAATATAGATTTGTCGATTATAGTCGCACACCGACCTTTGAAGTAATTAAAATGTAAAATGATTTAAAGGAGCATTTAAATGAAGGAACTGTATAAATCGTTGACCAGTCTCATAAATACTTGAATATTATATCATGTACATTTATAAGATCGCATTTGTCTCCGTTTTCCTCATTTTGTTAAAAAAACCAGAATTAAATTCAATGTCTCATTTACTTTATGAGCAATTCCAATTTCAAATACCAGCGGGAAATCGACCTGTTTGTGTTTGTTTTTTTTTATTTAAAGCAAAGTGCCCTATCTTTATGCTCTTAATTATATCATGACATGGTTAACATACTGTTCTATACTGTTGGTCGTGTAGGTTGCAAGTACAACTGCCGGTCGGGAGATCCTGGGTTCAGTTCCCGGGTCGAGCACTACTCAATTTTTCTAATTTAGATTTTGATCGGAGTCTGCATATGTGCCCGGTGTATGGCAATAGGCTCAACGACCTATTCCATAGTTGGACGTAAACGTAACTAGTGAAACGTGGGAGTGTTCTACACTCATCTGCCTACCTCTTCGGGGATAACAGGCGTGATTTTACGTTTTACGTTTTATACTGTATTTTGTACTTCTACACTACTCTTATATATCTTATGTCATTATATTGTATATATAATACATTTGTGATACACTTTATTTCAAATTGTACAAATATATTTATAATTTCTCTAGTGAACGTCTCCGCGCTTCTGACACTCTGACTCACCCGTGGCTCATCCAGTCCGCGCTGTGTACAGAGCTTCACGTGACAAAAACCAAACTCAAGAGATACGTCATCAAGAAGAGATGGGCCAAAGCCGTGGCCGCTGTCATAGCTCTCAAACGAATGGGCGCCAAGTTCGAAGATATTCACGAAGAAAAAGCAGAAGACAAGCAATAAATTCATAGTATAGTACTAGAGGCTCTTTAAATACTTTTAACTGTATTGTTTCTGAACGATTATTGTGTCAATGCGTGTTTTATTTTTATGTTTGCCGTGAATTCAATAATGAAGGCGAGTTTTAAATAAAACTGATCTGTATGCAAAGGAACATATCCTATTAAAAAAAACGTCCAAAAGCAATGCAATTAAAAGCAAAGTATTTTTATATTATAATTAGGCCGCTTAGCAAACTAAAGATGTTTGAAAGTAATATTCATCAATAGTATTATTAATGTTACTTCGAAAACCCAACAAGTAATTGAACAAGTAATCATCATAGTAATTTTTTTGAGTTCACTCATTGGATATAAAACCATCGCGCAGAATTAAAACGCGACTGGTACGCACGGAGAAACGTTTTTAAATTTTGCCAAGAAAATGTCCTAACAGCTTTGAAACAACTTTGGTTAGCACAAAGACAATTGGGTAGCAGTTTATTTTTAGTTATTAATTCTTATGCCATTATTATATTAACTATTAATTACTGAACGCAGTCTACATTCTTTTAAACGCTATACATTCTTGTTGATTAATATTTTGAGTTTACAACTTGTTGAATCTACTAACATAGAATAAGAAACTGATGAAACCAAAATCAACAGTAACTATAGCTTGTCTCATATATATTTTTATAATAAACAATTGATGTATTTTTTTATAAAAATAACTATTGAGCACTCATTTAATAACAATTGAAAATAGAATGTCACTACATGGTCCCAATTCTTGGTAAATTGAAAATAAACGCACTAGTAAGGAATATAATTTTTAGAATTTGAAAGATCTGTATTAAAATGTCACGAATGATTCATATAAGAATTGATTATAGTTTCTCGTTAAAATTTATTTTTTAGCATAATTTTGTAGTATTAACGTGTAAGGTATTTAGTTTTTTAACGTTTTACTTTCAAATTAAATAAAAGACAATAACTGTTAACACGAACATTACGTTTTAATCTAATGCGTGCTATTAAACACTTAAGTTTCTTCTCATTTTGTTGATCTGTTAATAAATAATTAAGTAATCGCATTAAGTTTTAATTTTTATGTCATATAATTATGGAGTTATTCATTACTTTGTTGAAGAGGTTGACTTTCACTAACGCAACTAAACATATCTTTGTGGCCTCAAAATTGTGTACTAATATAGTGTAAGTGCGTCGTACTCATGAATTGCATTTATATTCCGTGTAAATGACGTATCATAAAGACATTGCCTTAACAATTTTTGGGAATATGATCAATAAACTCTCATCATTATTCATATCTTGTTTCATTTTATTTGTCTCCTTTGTACTCATACATAAGTAGAACTCATTAAAATATTACTTTCACCTCTTTGCATAAACTGGCAATCAATAACACAGTAATACTACATTAGAGAAATTTAAAAGGATTATAATACATGACATATAGGTGTTGCCGAAATCTTATTTTGTTAACAGAGATAAAAAAATAGGAAACAATATAAATCCTAAAAAGTACATACTTTCAGCACAAATTTAATGTTGTTTTAACTTGTTTTGCATCCATAACCTATACACGCTAATTAATCCATTAGTATTGGTCTCGAACTGTGTTGCCAAACCCAATCAGTCAAAAAGCAGGAATTGATGCTCAAAACAGAACTAAACAGTAAATTAGTCTATACAAAACGTTATATTTGCTGTCTGTTAATGTTCATATTGTACGATTAAGAGATAATTTATTGAATTTGAGTACAAAATTCACTATTTTAGTACGTTCTTAAAATTAAACAAAATAAACATGTAGAAGGACTATTTTCTATTGATGAATCACTGCTTATTTTCATAAAGATGCTGTATACTTTATAATACTCAAACGACTTGTTACACTTATTTCACTAAGACGTAAGATTGAATGAGTTTTTAAAGTAAATTCATTCGCGGGGAATTTCCCACTTATAAA
>DWDU01002343.1:0-12911 GCA_018245575.1 Jemadia suekentonmiller
GTCATTAACAATTTTATATAGATATAAAATTGTATATCTATATAAAATATTAGTATTAGTCATATGTATTTCATAGTTATATGTATTTTTATAATATAGTTTTTAATGTTGGATAAATACGATTAATTAATTCAATAATCATTACATAGAAACATGTCTAGTGTCGACTTTCGGTTCCCGTTGTTAATATATCCTTCCGTTACGATACATTTTTGCAGCGTGTTCCAATTATTACATGAATTCATTTCTCAACGCATTGAAACAACAATTTGGCTTTCATAATAGTGACGTATGTATTTCTTCGTAATGGCAGAAGAAAAATAAATGAATCTTTGACAATTTTTGTTCAGTGTAATTTCATCATTACTTTATTTCTTTTAGAACAACTTGGACATCAGTGTTTAATACATACAGTAATCCTTCCTAAATCGTATTTGATATTAATATTTGAATTCTTTTAATACGAAATGTTCAATGTTTACAAGCTATGAAAACACAACGGGCGTACATCAGTTCGAGTGATATTGTGATAATATAAATAAGTGTAAAAAATACACTCGTACCTACAGTTATTGTAACTTATTCATGTGCCTTCCCCAAACTCGTATACCTATCGTTAAATAAGCAAATAAAATTTACTTTTCAGTTCAGACGCCACATTAAACACTTAAATGCAAAGAGAAATATGTGTTTGCACAAGTGCGACCTTCATCACTGTTCATTATTAATGGAGAAAACATGTACGACACACCTATTTTTACACTTTCTTATACATAGTGACCTCATCATTTGAGGTATCGAAATCGAAACGAGGTATTTGCGTTCGTAATACCTATGTATGTTTATTATAATGTGTATGAAATATATTATTATTATAATGTTTAAGGTGTTATATCAAGTTGTGATTCTGAGTTACGTACAATACTAAAGCATCAATTAAACATTTTTTACATATATTTGAAGTTCGTTCTGTAATAACAGGTGTCGACTTAAAATTAAACAAATATATATACGCGTCTTTCTTGACATTACGAAATTAGTTTCTACATATCTTGAAACTTTACAATTAGTATTTATGACGTACTGCAAATTTACACTTCCGCCTAGAATGGCACTTTCCAGAACAGTAACTTTAGCAAAATTTCCTAAAGTATGAAGCTTATGCTGCAAAATTGAACGATACATGGCAAAGTAATGTTCAGAGTTCATAGTTCGTAATATTTAGTAATTTACGATCCCAATCAGTAAGCCGGGGCGCGGAATAAATGTTTAGTTAAAACTCAACGTTCCGGATAATTCCTAGTTTGTACTTTTAAAATATGTTTAATATGTTGGCCATAATATATGTATCATATGCATATTGAAAACACGGCACAAAACACTAATGTATAATATGCGATACTAACGGGCACTGTATATTTTAACTGAATTAATGAAATACTTTATTAAGGGAAACAAGGCTTGAGGGTTACTTAAATGTGCTGAGTATATTACGATTTGTTTATTTTTCAGATATGAAATGTCAGTATGTTCAGTGTCATTATTTTAAACTGGTAATTTTAAAGTACTCGTAGTAGATTCGTGTGTTATAAAGGAAATCTGTAGGTTTTTTAGATTTGTCGGAAGGAACAAGAGCTCCACAGTTAGTTGCGTTTCGTACACAATTCCGTTATACAAACGCTTGATTTATGAGCTGTTAAAACACAAGTAAAGAGTTCTTTTTCCTGTTTAACGAATTTTTTGCATATTTGGGAAATTAATTATTTTCCTGTAATTTATTTCTAAACGAATTTACTAATTGAGATCATATTCAAAATACCTATAAATGTTTTGTCATTTGTCATGACGTCGTGGGCATATATGTATACTAGGATAACTTTTTATTTATTTTTTCAACCTTTATTACGCTAGTAAGTGGATGGATGGGTTTGCTTACAATTAAACATTGATTAGTAGACTTGTTAACGAGTTATGAAATTTTAAAACTAATTTCAATCCCAAAAACCTAAACGTCTTACTCATTGGCTTTACTTACGGCTAGCCAAGCAACAATGAAAAATAATTGAAATTTACTATTGAATATTTTTTTTACATTTCCAGTGAAATTTCCTTTTTGCTACTAAAAACATACACAATCACTTCGTATATCCGAGGTGTTCCATGAATCCTGAAAGTGCTCAGCCGATATCCGAATGGTGAAATTAATAAAATGTACAAACAAGAAATTCATCGCATAACATCAATACGCAATCTTCAGTGTATTATGTAAATATAAAAGTAGCACCACCAAAGTAGCAACTCGCGTAATAAATTCTGTGTGAAAACTATTCGAGCACCCGTATTAGTCGATAGTTGGTAACGCTAGACATACGTAGTGCAGTTAAAAATACATTAGGCTTGCATCACGGGTGATCATTTAATGCTTCCTCGTATCGACGGTTACAGTATTTTTATTAGTGAAACACGTGTGTTACTGCCCTAAAATATTTCCCACTGATGGGTAACCAGAGTTTACTCGTTTTACGCGCGTAAAAATGTTGTTACAACTTCCTGGTGTTAACAAAAATATTAGAATTGCTTTCTTAATATACGAAGTCGCCAAGGAACATGCTTTACATTTGATGGTAAGTGGCAATCGTCGTTATATTAATCGAAGATTCAAATTTATGATTTGTAATTAATCTAATCGTTCGTATTCGAATACATTGCTAATATATAAACTGAACACTGACCCACTAAAGAAAGCTCGAGAAGTTTCTATTTAGTTCCTAGAAAAATGTACGAAGAACAAGAAACGCGAATGCATTGTTGATACCATACTTGCAATAAATACTGCGACCTATTGAAGAAAGTGTGTACAGTTTCAATCGAGAAATGTTCGAGACGTTGTCCAGCCTAGTTTTTTTCTAGATCGGTATTTACGATTTAATTTAAAAATATTTCTATTTCTGCATTAGTATTGTAGAAAATGCTCTTGTCCCTACAACTTTCACGATCATATAACTTTGCAACGCTGCGATGTTGGTTATGGAAGACGTCCATTATATTCGTGTCTGTTAGCGTATATCGATTATTTAGTCTACGCCTAAGTGATATTGTTACTTATCGTTTATAGTGACGGATTGATGTAAATATGAATAAACGATGTCGAAATTATTTGTGGATACTTTTTCTGTAAAAATGTTTACTTCGGCTTAAATCACGCAAAACCAGATCTACGGAAATGGGATTGTTATTGTTGTTTAGTTTGTATTCTATGCGGAGACGATTATAGATCTAAGTGTCACTATAAGCATATTGCAATCTGTTTATGTTTATGTAAATCATACAATATTAAGGTATATGTTCTAATTAACCAATGTATCGCGTTTACATGAGCCTCTAAGATAGATCTGACAAATGATGTGTATAATCTTCTTTAAACACGACTGACATTACTCGAAGTGAAGGAGAAAGGTGTAATTAACTATGAAACCGTATTCGAGTCCACTTAAGCTGCTATAACTCTGTAATATTTCAATCTCGTGGTAAGAATAGATGTGTATTACTTTCATTTATCTCTTTTCATAGCGTGTTAGAAATAAGTGCCCGTAATAAATAATATATTCATAGTAATATCGATGTAGTTCTGTTAATAATTCTACTAAAGACTGCCTTGTTGGTCGTGTTGGTTGCAAATGCAAATGCCGAACCTCCCGGTCTAAATCCCGGATTGGGCACGACTAGAAAAATCTTTCTAATTTATATTAACTAGTTGTGGCTCGGAAACTGGAAATGTGCGCGGTGTATGGCAATAGGCTCACCATCTATTCCATAGTGGGACGTAAACGTATTTAGTGAAACGTGGAAGTGTACTACACTCCTGCTACCTCTTTGGGGCTTACAGGCGTGATGTTGTAATGTTTCATTTAACAATCGCCTTATATCAAACCAATGCTTTCTATTGGAGAATTCCATTCTGATCTTTAAGGTGTACACATGTTTTAGATCTTTTTAGCGATAAATCTTTTATTATTTCCCCAAATGTCTGTAACGTACGCAGATTAATCATCAAAATTTAAAAAAAAATCGCTTAAATAAAAAATCCGTTACTTTCTTTGACATCACGAGTCATAACATTCGTAGCCCGTTTAAAGCGATATTTACAACTGCCACATTTAAGCATGTTATTTAATCTAAATGAATTTTAATTTTTTTACGTTTAAGTTTCTGTGTACCGCACCGCTGTATCATTAAGTATTTTATTAATTTTTACTACATTATCTAGTACAAGAGAGAATCTCTCACAGTCACTGAACTGTCATTTCTTGGAACGGGTCTTTGGACATGTGTTCAGTGACTGCCTGAGATAGACGTCAGTGAACGTGCGAGTACGACCATCACGAGTGTCACCGCATCACGCGAGTGGCGATCGAGCGTGAATTTACAATGTGACGTAGCGAGTGATATGACGTTAATTGTTGCACCAAAATATATTTTGAGAAATCCTTGGCTTACTTGATGTAAAATTACAATAAATTTTTCATAAAGAAATAACATTGGACAACGATCCAGAAATCACTTGATGTTAGTATCCACGCTGTCCATAGATACCTAAGTAGGTATATCAAATCTGGAAAGGATGGAAAATCTGGAAATATGGAATCTGGAAATGTTTTGCGTCAGATCACGTTCTTAGTGGAAATGCTCTCCCAGAGGACTAAGTTATGACGAATTGTGTTCATACGTGTTTGTATTAGGTACATCTTTCATATCAGACCATGACAGGTTGTAGATACAACGATGGCGCAGTTGTTCCAGAATAGAAGGGCTCTCCCACATATTAAACTGGAATTGTTTTTAAATTATCTATACCTACAAACTTTTAAAGATTTTAGTGTTTTAAGCTAACATTATATCAGACAGTTCTATATATTTGGTAGTTGTCATGCTGTGCTAGGCAAAAGCTAGTTAATACAGATGTCTAGCTTACTGTACAGTTTTAATATTCTGGGAAGAGAGCCTGTTCGAATTTTTATTGATCTCTCGAATGTGATCTTCACTTCTTGTGTCTTGGCCAATTATTAATTTATCGTTTTCGAATTTATTCTTGAAACATATACGAATTATGTCGATTTATTTTTATGGTATAACATGAAACCATATACCATGCATACACATAATTCCATCCATACTGCTACTAATATAACAAGTTTATAGACTTGGCCGAAATGTTCATTATTCGACGTTAATAAAGATGCATATACGAGTTGGCGTTAATACATCAAATCAACATTTTCATTAGCAGATGACGTATATTACTCTGTGAGTTGAACTTATGACGATATGTCTGCATTCATTATTAAATGTACGTGTACTCAAGATGCGGATTCGTTATGGGTTTGACACAATAGCACATTCTAAATACGATAGTATCGGAGTGGTGGCATCTGTTTTTCCGCACAGTGTTTACTTGGTTATGTTAGAGAATGAAAATGTAAATATTCATATACCTACTATGTTGAATTAGCAGTGCTATGATCACTTTTTTAATAGTTAATGTACATACATGTGTTATGCCCGCAATGACCAGTCAGTGTCAGATCTCCGTTGACCTCCTCCTCCAACGAATGCAATATTTAAATTCCAAACAATCTTTGTCTAAAACAAAAAAATACTTAACATAATATGCTGTCTCGTAAAAACACGTCTTGGCAATGTATACTTCAAATTTTCAATCCTCGTCTTTACCTTAACTGTGGAGCTTACATAAATTGTTTCCACGTGAGCAAACCCCGGACCATAGCCTTGTTGACTTACATATAAATATTTATCAGGAAAGTCGAGACCGCAGTGCAATGTTCCATAATCGTTGGCGCAATCAGTAACAAAATATTCAAAATGTTGAACGCGATACATAAAAATGTAATAAAACGTGAAATTTTCCGAATTTATTACTGCTTACACGGTTAAATCAAAATGCTACTAGCCAGCGGTTTCTCTTCGTACTACAGTGAATGGCGCATCTGTAACTCTTCGTATTACAGTAATAAAATATGTATGTATATATACATTCTCGTTAACTTCAACTGAGGGAAAACAGGCATAGATGCAGTCTTCAGATCCACATATATAAAGGTTAGTCGACTCTATTATGAAGTTAGTAGAGCCTTTCGCCCGGCTTTTACGTAATTAGTATCCCATTACAGTGCTCAGTTACTTCGTGCACCAGCTCTTTAAGTCGCCATCGCAATTTTATATTCATTCTTGTCACGGAAAAAATGTGAAACAAAGTACGATTTATAGGATTTACATTTTTAACATTTTGTACATATTCGTGTACATATTTGGTCAGTGCATAAGTGAATGCAAATATCTATAAATAAAAGATGAAAAGATTTTCTGGTAGTTCGAGTCTGCATTTGTGCCCGATGTATGCCAATAAGTCCCAAAATGTACACACATACAATACATAGTGGAACGTAAACATAACTAGTGAAACGCGGGTGTGTTCTATAGTCCTTTGCCTGCATCTTTCGCGATTATAGGCGTGATGTTACCTTTGTAATGTAAATACACCATTTACAAATAAAAGGTAACGAAAGCTGGTTGTGTTAGATTGTATTAAATTAACTGAGCATGACCTCAATTTAATGCTAAAATTGTAATATCTAAACGCCATACTATCGGCAATATCGGCACAAAATGTACACCTGTGATTTATAAAGGTACTTGTAACGTAACGTAATGTAATGGTTGTAATGTAATGGTGCGATGGAATTATACATATTAGCGATTCGCTCGTTGGTGGTCGTAATTGTACATGAGCGTATATATTACTGCTTCATGAGGATCGCTTTCCCCACTCATACCGATCTTACGGACATTCAACTTATAAGCCTACATTATTTTTCGTTAAGAATTTCTAGTCTGATACAGCTTAAGTGTGTAGATTATGTCAGATATAAGCAGAAGATTACGACTTACGAGATGTCCGATCTTCCAAAGGTGAAGCAACGCTATAGAATTGGAAACAACCTGAGATAAGAATCAAGTTTTCATTGTTATTTCTGCATCTTGTTTACAACTTGACCTATGAATAGATATACTCTAATTGTTTCGAATGCAACATTTAATACCGGGGATTTAGGTTCGATTTTCCCGGCACGCCGCTGTGGTTTTACGAAGTTATATGCGCTTATGAAAAGCTCATATCGTTCCTACTGACGTTGAAAGACAATTTGTCTGGATAATATGCATGCTTTAGCCTTAGTAATATTTTTTACCATGGACTAAATCTGTCAACTCTTGCTTGGTTACTTGGCAGGCTGGTAGACGATAGTCTTAACCGTTTTCATTATGAGACGCTACCCGTGGCCAGTAAGACATATCTTCACGCTAGATCCTTTACGGGGTAGGCAGAGAAAACCGAGTGCCAAATATCTCTATCCTTACAGACCTGCACGCTTCTACATTCATAAATCTCTTCATATACCTATGCACGCCGGTTTCGGAGAGGTCGCCAATAAGAGAGTCGATAAAAGTAATTAATGATGAAATAACTAACTAGTAAAATAAAATTAGTGCATTTACATTTAAACTAAAATATGCACCTACTACAGACTAAAAATTATAAATATCTTGTTTTACTATCTTTTGAATGGATTGATAATGTGTGTTGGTATTTATTGACTTTCGGGAAATTTATCAATACAACTAAAGCATTACTAACTCTTATTCTAATGCGAGTATTGTATTTATTCGTAATGTAAATATTAAGTATTTAATATGCTGTGTACACAGTATCTACAATATATGTACCTATTAAAGTCATCGCATGCGCGTCCTAGTTATTATATATGTCATCTGTTTATTGACACACAAGGTGATCATTTTTGTATATGGGAATGCCATACGTAAATTAAATTAATTTAAACTGCAATTTAAACATTATAACAACACAATGCAGTTACGATACGGTCCAAAATGAAACAAGTGAGTGCTTTTCTGAGATTTTGTAGTAGAAATTTCTAGTAATACCTGGAAGTTTGGATTTGTGCCCGATGTATAGTAGTAGGCCCATCATTTATTCCACAGTGGGACGTAAACGAAAAATTCATAATGAGGACCTTTATATACGCAAGAGAACCCAATACAATGTTTTTTCATTTTGTCTGTCTGTGTTTGTGTACGCTAATCTCAGAAACGTCTTATCCGATTTGAATACAGTTTATGAAAGAATAACAGTTTATACATTACATATACAGAAAGGGTAATAGTTTATACATTACTTTTTATCGAAATCTAAATCTACGCGTACGAAGTCGTGGGCACAGCTAGTAATTAAATACAATGCATAAGCTACGAAAATAGAATTTATAATTAGAGGTAAGCGTTTTCTTTTACAGAACACAAATACTTGCATACCTAGGTATATGTATTTTACAATCTTAATCGCAACTAATAAAGCATTTTTTATATGCAATCCACACACCGCGCGCGTGTATTATATCCCATTTACAACCCCAATAAGTATTTTATGAATAACGTTCAACCTGATTATTTTCGGTAGCGCAACGCTAACGACCGGAATCAAAGGAAACATAAAACGAAAGTAAAAAGTTGATTAAACCTAGGCCATAAATTCTATACATTAAAATAAAGTTTGCGTTGTATGTTGCACGGCCGGAGCAGATATAAATTATCGTTTACACGGTAGCTGTGTACGCTTTTCCACGGTTAAATGTTCACTCGTGGAAGGGTTTAGTGTTGTGTAATTCAGGAATGAGTTAGTTGAAGACATCTATCCCGGACACGAAGTAGTTCATTTATGGGAGTCAATTGTTTAGTTCAACATGCCCTGTAACTGTATAAGTTATAAATTATTTCCTTAAAAAAGGAAAAGTTCCTTTGTTCCATTGTAAATATTAAAACAATTCAATCATGATTGTTAATGAAAACAGATGCTTAAACGCGGTAAAATTCTTGTTATAAACGGAACTTAACCTACTGTAACTGTAATCCGCGAAGAGGTAGACAGAAGACTGTAGTACACTCCCATGTTTCACCAGTTATGTTCACGTCCCATTATGGAATAGGTGGTGAGCCTATTGCCATACATCGGGTATAATTCAAAATTCTTGTTGTATTAAAAAAAATGATAATGTAGACAAACTCTAAGATCATAAAAATCATTTTGTCAACATTAGTAATACCTTACGACGTATGAGAATTGTAGACAACAGGTAATATTTATCCAAATATTGTTGAAATTCTAAATTATTGCTCAAACTGAAAAATACACAACCTTAAAAATCGAAATAATCCACCGTGGAAACTGTAGAGGCGAACTAAAACGAGCTGATACTAGTGAAGTATAATTCCCAACTCTAGCAGCAGCGTGACCTTAATGAATGTTCTCGTTGGTCGCGCGTATTCGTACCTGCCTCGGATTTTCGCTCTTTTAATGTGTGTTCCAATGATACTAGTGGTAGGCGGTTTGCACGCATGCCACTCAAAAATATAAACTCATGTTTTTACTTATTAAGTCACCTTGAACTCATATGACATGAGATATTCCGTGATGAACTCAATTTGGAAATTAAATTTACATATCTTATTATAAACCCCGAATATGTCATATATACATTTTTGCTTGCCGTAATAGGGTTTCATTACTTGAATCCAGCGTGAACTTCTTACATCTTACTGATAATGCAGTAACTAAAATAAACTGCTTGCGACTGAAATAATTTGGAAAGGGCAATAAGTCTGCTTAGCAATTTTAAAGATTTCTCCTTAAAGATTTTTAAAGTCTTTTAAGGTCGTTTTAAATAAATTCGTTATACAGAATATTTTGTATGTCGTCTTCCTAATGCGGAATTGCAACGAAATGCACACCGTGCAATTCAACAATTTCGTTGCAAGCCTCGCATATTACGAATGCTTAACACGAAATATCGTATATTTTAGCGTAGAGTATATTTTAATGTGAAACATATACATTTTCTCGTTTACGATGCTAAAAATATATGTTAATGTGTTTACGAGTCTTGACAGATGCGCCGTGATTAACACCCATAAAAATATGTTTTAATCATTTTTACTGCGTTATAAAACGGATTTTGCAAATGACGTCAAAATACTCTTACACAATGTTAATATGGATCTTCACAATTTGAATATAATAATAAAACACTTTAATTACATTGTGAAAAAAACTAACTTAATTATGCAGTGCTACTATTGTGAAGATGCTCAGGATTAAAAAGTTAGACCGAACCTCTCCCTGGAGGACGTCGTCGCGGCGATGGTCTGCTCCAACGAGGCTTGGAACAGCGTGGTTACCTTCTGTGAACATGTTATGCTCGCAAAGGAGGACGCCGAACGGGCCCGGGGGTGCACTGATCTCGCTTGAAGAAGAGACGCTGCGGCGGACGTCGATAACGCTTCCTGGCTTTGTCTCCCTATAGCTAGGGACCAGAATACGAGCCACGGTATCTCCTGCCTCTCGTATCAGACGACTACAATAAGATTTCCGGGGTTGCAAGCCGCTAAAGTGGGAGCTCGATCTGCTCTTTCACCGATCCCAGGAAGGACGTCAGTATGTATGGTCGCTCGCTGTCTTGAGGACCAGAGGGTGAGAGATGAGGCATTGCGCCTTTCCCACCAAAAGGCCTGCTGGAGCGCCGCTCTAAGAGAGCATCGATGCGTGCTGCTAGAGATCCCGGAGTTTTCCAACTAACTCTGAGGAACGCCACCAAGGGGGTTTTAGTGGGAGAAAATCTCACATAACTCGTTATCTCTCCCAAAATACCGGTTACCTTATAAAGAGTCCCCCCGTTATCATGAAAAAAGGTCTTAATCGTTTATGGTGGTTTCTAAAGCAATTTAACTTGTCGTATTCTCTAAGGCCGGTTATTGTACAACCTACAAAGAGCTTTTTCATTCGCTACGGCAGGTGCGGTGGCGAGTAAAATAGAAAAATTGCATTTCAGTTTTCTTACAAGCAGGCCGTTCGTGTTGCCATTGAAAATACTGAACTCAGTGCGCCATTAAACTTACTGCGCGAAAGAAAAATGAGCTTCGCTGGTTAATGAGTTGACTAATTACCAGTTGTGCTGTAAGTTGAGTTGAGTTGTATATTTCTTCGCATTATGACTTTCCTGTTATACATTTAGAAACCTACAATATAGTTTAAAACTCGTTAATCTATGCAGATAAATAAAATTAGAGTGTCAGTTTGTAATATTAAAATAACCGCCTTTTACTAAATGCATAATTATGTATGTATACACGGTACATATACCAAAATATTTTTTTTTTTAATTTTTGTCTGTCTGTCTAAACAGACCAGTCTAAACGGTCCAGTCGTTCCAGAGATTAGCCGGAACGTTTGTTCCTACCGATTTTGACAGGACTTGCACTGGCAGATAGCTGATGTAATAAGGATAAACTAAGGCTACTTTAATTTTGAATTTTAAAATTTCACGCGGACGTAGTCGCGAGCGCAACTAGTGTTCTTATATTAAGTGTGTTAGACGTTGCCTTGTTTGCGCACTAATGTTAGCTATGTGAAAATATGGCAACATCGCGGAGTCTGGCATTGTTCGGGAACGAAGTTATTCACTTAGCTTTAAGGGAACCGTTCATTTTATTAACTTAAAACACTAATATAGAATTGTAAATTATAAACCCGATTTGCGATACAAAAAAACATTGTCTTTTAGGCGTCGCAAAATGTACGCCTGTGTTAAATGGTGCTATCTGCATTCGTACGGATTTGCTCGTATGACAATAGACAACGATAATATTTTATGATCCTATAGTGCATACGGCTAAAATAATAGAACTGCATTAGTGAGTCTATTTATACTGTTGAAAGATTTCAGGCACGCGGAAATAATCGCGCACAACACCGGACCATTTGCCTCACAAAACTGTCTTATTTCTGTCAATTACATAAGAACACCCGAGCGGAGGTCGTACCGGAAAGGCTACGGTCCAAATTAAAACAGCGGTTAATTCTATTCAAAACTATGCCGTCGCTTTCCGATTTGGCACTGCCGACGCGATTTGGATGTGCGGTCTGACGTGCATTGTTTATAAAGCACGTTAAGGGCGTTTACACACTGAGTGATTTATCACTGTTTATTATATATCGTGTATGTGCAATTTTTTGTTCTTTGAAATTACTTTTGTAGTAACTCAAGTATTATCACGTATTCGTTGAGCATAAAAATGCAGATAATTGCTGTCTATAACGCAGTATGAGACAAATGCTAAGCCGCATAAACTTTTCGTCCCGAGTTTCCTTAGACAGAGAAAGTTTAAATTTATCTTCCAATATATTTTATATCTACCTATTAATTAGATTGTAACTTACACAAATCAAAATCACTATTTGATTCGCTGTTCAATAAGAACAGGTGTGTTGAGATATGTGTAATTACATAAATGGGCTTCTCTAAACATCGTAGTTAGAAACGTTCCTTAAGCGACGCGCCGATCTGTCTGTAAATGTACTGGCGCGATGTTGTACGTGTATAATGTTACTTTCGTTGTAGCAATAGCAACATTAAATAATGCTTTCACTGGCGTTCATCGTTATGTAGTCGTGGGACATTGCTTTGGGAGAATACTCATGCAATGCCTTGGAAGTATAGCATTTTCTTAATACGAAGTACGTATAACTTTAGTAAAGTTAGGCCGCCTATCGTTTATGAGTACATTTTGCGAATATATTTTAAACTTAATTTATGTCACACAATTATTAACTTATAGGCTAAGCGCTTGCCCATATAATATCGAGTATTTTGTTTGAATTATTCATAGTATTAAGTCTTAAGTTTGAACGAACTTTACACTTATAACATTTACATGGGTTCTTCAGCAAGTCAAAATGTGATCGTGATAATTGTTCTGTTTGAAAT
>DWDU01002344.1:0-12911 GCA_018245575.1 Jemadia suekentonmiller
TAAAAAAGAGAGCACCCCAGGCGGTTATCAAAGCGTAAAGAAGTTAAGCTAATGTTAAACGACGCCTATCTTTTGTGTCTAATGCGTGATGGATGCTGCGTGAAATACGGCTAAAAAAGAATAATAAGAATGAACAGAATCAATCGTTCGGCGTACTTAACAATAGGCATAATGTTGTATGTCATTGTGCTCAATGAGATATTTGAAAAATGGTTCGTATCTCCGATCTCTCTTTGGACAAAACTGTGACTTTTATGAATACGAGTATTGCCACCGTGACTCTCATGTCGTAACTCGTGACTATGGTTCATATAAATGGGCGTTTAAAAAAACATTTTATTTTCCATATTACGACAATAAGAGCGGAAGTGAAAAAATAGGGATACGTTTAATAAATTATAGCTTACGTGTTGAATTTTTAGCGCTCAACGATTTAAATTTGGACGGTTTCTTAACGCAGATGTCAGTCGCGTATTAACTAAATGTTATCGTAAGGGCGATCTCTAAATTCCTTTTTTTTGGTCGTCTCGAGCGCTGCGACCGATCAGATAGCTTTCATTTTGCAAACTACACCCTTTTATCTGTGCGCCGATATATCTTATTAATAGTGACTGTTCAGAAGCAAACAAAATAATGTATTATTGGATTTAGGTATTTCCTTTTTTGTACGATCTTGTCGTCGTATATTATCTAGTGACGTGTGATCAGATTTACCGATTTGTGCTAATTAACATATATGCAAATAATAATTTATGACTTTATCTATTATTAATTGTATATTTTATTATGTTATGTTTTTTGGCGACAACATATTATGTATATCTGCATTTAAGTGTATGTGTAATTTTGTAAATTCTATCTGTATTAGTAATATTGTATATGTATGTAATATTGTATTTATTTTTATAACTATAATTTACATTTCATTATTAGTTACCGGTATTTTGTAAGCACATCGCTCCTGTATTAAAAAAAACTGTTCTTCCTAGTTTTAATATGTCGACTTACAGCTAGTACAAAAATAAACCTTAAATTACACTAATTTTGTTTCATGTGGTGATATGCTTATGTGTACATGTGCGTGAGCGTGTGTGTGTGTGTGCGTCTGTGTTATATATTTCACACCTAACATTCTACTTCTAAGGTAGCTTCGATTATATTTATAGCATTTATTAAAATTGAATTGTAATCGCGCGCACTTTATACATTGTGATAGTGTATCAATGACCCTTTGTCATTCCAATGGCCCACACGCGACCGGTTTTAAAGTCGTGGAAAAGAAATGTCACAAACGTCGCCGACGCATTTCCGTACTCCGTCGGAGTTTCATAACAATACGTCGCCTGTCAAAACTGTGCCCGCCGTGCCTACATATACAAAAGTTACAAACTTGAAAATTAAGGGGCACGTTTTAGTAGAGCATCGTCGCGTCCAAAAGTTCATTCTGTAGGTGTCAGCTGTCCCCGTTTGAAGCAGATAGCGCTGGTGAAAGATGACACTGTGTCAACAATTTGTCTCAACATCAGAATAGCTTACAACACAAACATTGTAACACGAAATTCATATTAGGCTAATCCGTCCTTCCGTCGTTGGCCGAGGCCAATTCTGAGCACATGTGTTCTGGTACGCCTTGCATTTTTTGCGTCGTAAACGCTAAGTGCTATTTCATTAACCGTGACATTCAGGGGCCTTGTGATATTTTCGCTTGGAATTTTTTGCTCCCGAAGGAAATGATTTACGGAAAAGCTGGTTGTACCCATAAAATATCGTACTGAACTGAAACTGTATAAGACAACATTTCAAGGTGTTATATATCCATCTAGAAACATGATTTCTTAATGGCTGCAAATATTGAAATAATTAAAACTTTTGTTGTTTGTATTGCACTTCAATTTAAGTTATAAAACTAATGTTGTGGCAAGTGTAATCTCTAGATTGTGTACCTTATTATTTATTGGAAACAATTTTTATATATGTACCTAAATCTCTATTTTCTTTGTCAAATTATAAACACGACTGAACAAAGGATCACCTTGGTACGTACAACATTGGATGAATGGATTTCGAATCCCAAAGTAGCACCCATTGCATCAAGCACAAAGCAGAAACAACTTGAAATTGAAGTTAATAATGGCCCAGGGTCAAATTGCAGAGGGGCTTAAAATTGAACACGTGTACAAAGTTCGAAAAATCATGATTGTGTCCTGAGGGAGCCAATCACGGTCATTAGAATTAGATATTCGAAATCTAACTGCTATCGAGTTACAAGGGGTGACAGCTTACGATCTTCTGACATTTTCATATGACCTCCGTTGACTTGTAATTAGACCCAAATACTGGGCTCCACACGAATTTTCTAGCACATTATAGCTTAAAATAGATATAGAGTTTAATATGAGTCACAGTACGCATAAGACCAAGAGGAATTTTGAAAGAATTTTGATTATTAATTACTTTAACTTCTATATGAGAATTACTATTAAGTATTATGTGATACGAAATATTGATGGATATGATGTGTTGTTAAAAGTTTTAGCTTTTAATACAGCACAATTACATTTACAATGCGTACGTGTACCATTTGCACGTAAAATTAGGATTCTCCAAAAGAAACGTAATATGTAACGATCAAAGAGATTCCTACGAACGTTTGATGTTAGTGTGATGTCGACAAAGTTGTGATTCCGCTCGAAACGCAGATGGAGAAGCCTTTTGAAAACAACTGTATTTAAGACCACTATAAACCTAATTTTCCCAAGTCCCTTTCAAGATTCCGGTCGCACGCTGGAAACTTTAAACGTAGTTCACAGAGAGCTATCAATTCTAAACCGACAAAAAACACATATCGAGTCGGCACAAACGAGCAATGCTCATTCGTCAGGACGGCCGCACGTCCGACTTAAATGCGAAATCCATGTCTATAAGCGATTTATTTATTTATTTTTTATTTCGACGCGTGTCAACATGTGCAAGTAGTATAAATTAGCGGGGGACTCCACGCGCCCTCGCGAACTTTTTTTTAACAAAGATCTTGAACAATAGAGCGTAACTAGTCGCGTGCGAGTTGAAAAATCACTCCCTTTGGCGTTGCTGTGTCCCCGATGGCAACTTTTCGATTTGCTTCATTAATTTCTTTCTTATTATTAGTTGGAATGTTGGACGCAATGTCGCGTAAGTCATATAATTAAAGTGGTAATCGTGACGTCACACTTCCTATACGTAAACATGACTAGGAATATGAATTAAATGTTAAATAACCTAAGGAGATTTTAATGTATGTTCCTTTAATTCAGTTTCCGTTTATAGATTTACGAGTAACCTTTATTTTAATACTGAAAATAATTTTCTGCACAATGTATGTATTATACGGTTTATAATTTTGTAGAAATATTCCGGCAAATAGTTTTTGTGACGATTGTCGCCAACGAACCAGTTTTTAGAGTAACCCACTTCGAACGGTCCGAGACAGCTGTGACGACGGCGGCGTGTGTATCTTTTTGCAAAAGCATGGATAACGTTCATCCCAACTCAAGGACACACAATAATAATACAAACCGGAAGTTACATACCAAACTACGCAGTACCTACCCATATCAACAAAAAAAAATGTTTTCTCGAAAGTATATGTTTAGCTTTGTGTATAATTTATATCACACTGCTATATACGTGGTTATTAAATTTTTGTTTTTTTTTATTAACAATAAATCACTGAACATAATAATTATCATCAGCGTATCACCGTCGTTTTATTTAATATTTGTTACACAAAGTTCCAATGTTAACGGTTTCAATACAATGTTTAGAATGAACTGAATTAATTTAAGAAAATACTTCAAGAGAAAAGTAAGGAACTATATACTTTTTGTCTACTACACAACATATATTATTTTTCTGACGAGCCATTACTTCCTAAATTGACAGTATTCGTACATGAAGTAAGACCTCATCCGCCACGACATAATGTAATCGATCGACTTCAAACTACTATGCAATAAAGTTGGCTTTACGCGCGATAAAGTTACGTATCGAGATGAACATAAACAATACTTTATGTTCCACGCATTCCGCTAAATCTTATTTTTATCCCTCCGTACAAAGATGTTCCGCTGCACCAGTCCTACATGTCTGTTATGAGGTTGACAGATAATTTATTATGCTCAGTGTTACTTGGTAATGTGTATTTGGACAAAGGTTTCCTTTATAAAGTCCTTGTTTAGCTCTCTATGTTATTCTGTGTTCACGCTTTGTATTATTCTGTTTCGTTTTATTGAGTTTAAGATATTTTTTATATAGTGATATTTCTAAATAGTCGAAGAGTATCTTATAAGACGACTGTTCTAATCGTAGGGTTCAAATCACGGGTCGGGCGCTATTGGATTTTTATAAATTATAATAGTTAATTTCTAATAGTGGCACGGAGTCTGGATATGTATATGGTACTATACTCACCATCTAGGTATTCCATAGTAGGATGTAAACGTAACTGGTGAAAGATGGGAAGTATAATACCCTTTTTACCCTATATATTCGGAGATTACAGGCGAGATTTTATGTCACGTTGCGTTTTAAATAGAATTATTAGTATTATTATTAATAGTAATAGAAACTGCGTTTTTATTTCTAATTATTCATCTTATTCTAGAAGTATCTTTCTAAAAAAATAGAGTATTTTTCTATTAAAGGTTGACAGACCATTTTAGGTTCTCGTGACTACAAAATTCAAGAGCGCTTACAACATCAATCCATTTTCATTGATTTAATAAAATATATTATTAAAAAAATTTGGCTAATCTAATTAAGCCAAATTAAGTAATTCAGAAAAACATCGGCTTCACAAATGTACAAAAGAGAGCAATCCGAATGAATCATAATTTTTATAGGTTTTATCGAACCCAAACACCGCAGATAGAAAGTAAACACAATTAGGAATTAGGTCACATTATACTAGCGTTACGCTACGTAAAAATCGAATGTAAAGCTTTTGCGTGGCTACAAAAATCGAAAGATAACAGAATGGAGATTCAATTATAGATTAGCCTTAGTACCGCACCGCATTCACAATATTGGGACACGTGAATAAATAAACACAAATTATTTTGCACAAAGAGATTAATCTCTATTGATTATACAACAGTACCTTGTCCCAGAACCGAATCTCTGATCATTACCGACAGTCAGTTTTTGGGTAAAATTCGACAATGTAACGTTTTTTTCTACAATCGATTTTTGCGTCGCTATAATAATAGCTTAAGGCAACAACAATAGACATACATCAATTCGAGTGTCAAAAACTAACATCTGCGCATTCGCAGCAAACACGGTAAAATAGTGAGGGTCCCAATAGCAGCCTTGGGGGACTCTCGCTTAGAAAGCCTATGTTTATGGCTCTTTATTATTGTGTGTGCTTCTTTAGAGTAGCTGCAAATGACATACTCCAGCTATTATTAAAATTTACCGTGGAGACCAGAAAGGGCTATTGTTGGACTAAATCAAAATTAAAGGCTCGAGGCTTGCGCATGATAAATAGCAATGGGCGGACCTAACAAACCATATGGCGCGTTCAAGTACTATAAGTACTGAATTTAAACAATGGCATTTAGACTTAAGACCTGACATAAAGGGCGTCTTAGACTTCAGTTCAGAATAATACATGGAATGACAAGTATTATTATCAATCTCTTTAAACTAAAAGATTAAATTTTATTACAATTTAAAAATAACGTAAAGTCACCCCTGTAATACTCGAACAGGTAGGCAACGAACTTCAACGAGAAAATCTTAAAAAAATACAATAATACCCATACTGTGAATCGAACCCAAGACCTCTAGATTAGTAGTCGCACTTATAAGCACTCAGGCCAACGAGGCAGTCAATTTTTAAAATCCATTTTTTTTATAACAGGTCCAGTCAGCGGTGGTCTAAGCGATGACTATATGAGTAGTGGAGAAGCCCCATACATAATTGAACAACCTTTGGACGTCACAGTAGCACGACACCAGCCTGCTACTTTAAATTGTCGCGCTGGAGGATCCCCCTTACCGACGATCCGATGGTACAAAGCCGGTGTATTGGTAGTATCTGATACTCATAGAAGCCTTCTTCCTGCTGGTGGTCTCTTTTTCTTAAGAGCAACACATGGACGAGCTCATTCAGATGCTGGTGTTTACTGGTGTGAAGCGACAAATACCTATGGAACTGCTAGAAGTCGAAATGCGACTCTTCATGTGGCTGGTAAATTTATAACTTTTGCATGTTGTAGTTAACTTATGTAAACTCTGTGTTTTTCTCCCTGAGCGAGAATGAAATTACGTATACATTATCATAATTTTCCCTATACTCGTAGTGCTTCGCGAAGAGTTCCGACTAGAGCCGGTGACCACTCAGACAGCTCAAGGCGAGACTGTGATATTAGAGTGCTCTCCACCAAGAGGATCTCCAGAGCCCTCGGTTTATTGGAAGAAAAATGGACAGATTTTGCATTTTGATGCTGATTCCAGGTTTGTGGATTGAGAACGTTTAATTCTAATTGATTATAAAATAAAAATCTCAAAAGCGCAGTCGTATTAAAGTACAACACTCGCTCCAACAATAACGTTTCACGAAATGCACTAAACTCCATAACTGAAATATGAAAGTAAAGCTGAAGGCTTGAATAAAAGTTGACATCTAGTAGACAGGTTGACGGAGCGCTCTCGACGTGTAATCGGGGTAGTTGATAAGAGCTCTTTAGAGTTAAATGGGATGGTGGAAACGAGATAGTCTTATGAATTCGTAGTAGAACAGTCACTCGACGTTGGATCACTCGTGCGACACGAAATTTTATAATTGCGCAACGATTTTAGACTTAAACTAAGTTCTAGCCGTTTTCTATTAAAGTAAGTTAACGTTGGCTTTAATTCGTGCTTTATTAAATTTCAATCCTTGATATTTTACATCTTTTTAGCATTTCACTCCGTTTTGTATTATCTGTTACCAGATAATAAAATTACTTTGACTTAGTAGTTCTTAATAACATTTTATCTGTTCTCATTAGCAAGAATTATCAAGTTAATACGAAAAAGATTAAAGTTTTTTTCTGCTCGACAATTGTTAACCTAAGCGCCAGTCCGTATCTTGTGGGAGCGAGTATGTTCAAGCATAAAAATAATTAACAGTCATAGGGAGGGCACATCAAAGTTATAAGAGAAGGGGAATATCTGAAGTGCACGACAAGCAATCAAGTAAAAATCTGAATAGTTCTGCCTCACCGGGCCCCTTATTAAATGTTAATTTCCTATTGAATTATTCCGCCCCATATTTGAATGACTTTGTTACATTGCGCTTTGTTCAAAGAAATGAATTTATTTTAATATTATATTGCGTTTATTAACTTTTAAATATTTAATGCAATATTGCTTCAGAATGCATTTAGTAGACGGTGGAAGTCTCGTAATACAAGACGCGAGGCAAACTGACGCCGGTAGATATCAATGCATCGCGCGGAATGCAGCTGGCACTAGAGAATCAACCATAGCTACACTGAGAATACATAGTGAGTATATGAAACAAGTATTGAATACATTCTAATATTAAGGCTCCATATACAATACATATATTATTGGTAGAATATGTTAATAATGTAAGTTTTCAAATTTTTTCATGTGCAGTTAAACCGTATTTGATCGCCGGTCCGGAAGATGTAATTGCGCATACTGGTGGTAGCGTCACTTTTCAATGTCGAGTAGGTGGAGATCCGCTGCCCGATGTGTTATGGCGGAGATCGGCTGGTGGTGGTAATATGCCACTAGGCCGTGTCAAAGTTCTCGACGATAGGAGTCTTAGGCTTGACAACGTGGTCCTGACTGACGAGGGGGAATATACCTGTGAAGCTGACAACGCTGTTGGTGCAGTGAGCGCAAGCGGTTATTTAACCGTTTATGGTAAATTATCATTTCTGCTTTCGAATGAATTAAAAATATTTTAATCATGTTCCCGTTTTTTTTCTCAAGTTTAATGTTCCAAAAAATCGAGATCACTATAAATTTTTTTTCTTCTTTCGTGGAAAACACTAAGTTTAGAATATCTTTATTCGATTGTGTAGGGATCGTGATTTTTTGTTTCAGATCCACCTTCAATAACACTGCGACCAAGTTCAATTATAGCAGAAAGTGGAGCTTCCGCAATTTTTACGTGTACATCATCTGGTAAACCAGATCCCACTATGTTTTGGAGTTTAGAAGGAAATAGAACAATAATTTTCCCCGGTACTTCAAAAGGAAAGTATCATGCCTCTACTGTACTGGACGGAGTAACTGTTTTAATAATAAATGATACCAATAAAAATGACAGCGGTAACACGATAGTTTGTTCGGCGGTAAATTTTGCCGGTAGTTCATTTGTTAGAGGAAAACTAAGCGTGACGTCAGACGATGACCGGCCACCGCCAATCATAACAAACGGACCCTCTAACCAAACGTTACCTATAAAATCGATGGCAGTTTTCCCCTGCACGGCCATCGGCACACCTGAACCAATCATTGCTTGGTATTTCGAAGGGGAAGCATTAATACAAAGTCATAAAAGAAACGTTTCAAATGACGGTACACTTATTTTGAAAGATTTAGACAAAGTCGACACTGGTACTTACACGTGCGTTGCTTCATCGCAACATGGAAAGTATGTATGGAGTGGGCTGTTACAAGTAGACAGTCCAACAAATCCAAATATACATTTTTTTAGAGCTGCAGATATATCTGCTCTACCTGGACCACCTACAAAACCTCAAGTCTATAATATTACTCATTCAAGTGTAACTATAACTTGGAACCAAAATAATAAAATTGGATCGTCATCCATTCTAGGATATCAAGTTGAGATGTTTTCTAGAGAAACCCTTTCGGGTAATAATACGCCGAGAAATTCACGTGGCTGGGTTGTTGTAGCTAAAAGAGTGTATCAATCACAATATGTTGTTAAGTCTCTTATACCAGGCATCACGTATATGTTCATTGTAAGAGCAGAGAACTCACATGGCTTATCTGCACCAAGTCCAGTATCAGATTCCATCACTGTCGGAGAAGATAGCAGTTCATTTTGGGAGTCCGGAGTATTCTCTAATAATACAGAGTATAGAAATAATATTATGACTGATAATATAGTGGACTTAATTGAAGCAACTCCGATCGATTCCAAGACGATAAAGTTGATGTGGGAAATATTAAACTTCTTCTACTTGGAAGGACTTTTCATATATTTTAGGCCCTTGGATAATACAACGAGCGAATTTGAGATGAAAACTATTTTGCATTCCAACGATGTTTCTGGTTATGAAATAACATCGTTGAGAAAATATACGAGATACGAGTTTTTCCTCGTGCCTTTTTATAAGAAATTTGAGGGAAAGCCCTCGAATTCCAGAATAGCTCAAACCTTAGACGACGGTATGTATTTATTATATTGAACATATTCGTATTTTATCACAATATGAAGAAAATACATATAAACTAAATTTAATTTTTCAGTGCCCGATGGTCCCCCAACGAATATAGAAATGTTCATTGTGAATACAACAACAGTCCATTTGAAATGGTCTCCACCAGAGCCTGATTTACAAAACGGCCTTATAACTGGCTATAACGTTGTGTTAAACTGGTTAGATATACCACCAAATAAGTCTATGATAGCTATAAATACTACAGTTCAACAAGCTACAAGCTTGATTATGACCAATTTAACTTCTGGAGTTAGTTATTCTGTTCAAATTGCTGCTGAAACTATAGTCGGTCTGGGTCCATTCAGTCAAAAAGTGTACTTGAATATTGATTCACGATTAGTTGGATTGGATCCTTTATCAAGGTATTATAATTTTTGAAACACGACACTTATAATTTTTTAAACACGACATTTAAAATTTAAATACAATGTCGATTATCTTTAATATGTCGGTTGTTATGATTTAAGCATTTTGCAATATAATTGCAGGTATCCTAATAACAGTGAAGTATCTATCGTCGCTGGAGATTTTGTAATGGAAACATGGTTTTATTTCTTGATCGGTGCCATTGTATTATTCAAAATAATTATGATTGGCGGTATTATTTACGTACGAAAACATAATATATTTGCTAAAAAGTCAGCGCTACCAAATATATATGGTGAGTACAACACGATAAATCTAAACGAACAAAGCAATCGACCATGCACTTAAGCAAACCGGCTAGTGTAACACAAAAAGAAAACAAATATATAGCTTATCTCCAAATGCTTACATTTTTTTGTGGAATCAGCATCAGAATTTCAAAATTAAAAACATTCCACGGGTGTCGTAGGGTGGCACAGGGTACCGAGCGTTTGTTTGATGGAGGCTTTGCCATGCGACGACGGGAGGGGTGCTAGATTACTTTCGAGTTGAAAGGTAGCACGAGCCCTCTCTCGAGCGCAGTGGATCTCTTTCACTTTACATTCACATTCGGGGTACAAAGGAATGATACAAATCCGAGAAATAAAGACCCAGTAAATGTAAATGTTTTCTATTTTGCTTTCTCCAGGCGATTCGTTTGTCGGCTCACCCAGTTACCTTTAAGCCAATTTCGCTCGCTTTGTTTGTTTTATACCGCGTTCATATCTTCTAAGCATTCGGCAATCGTGTGACTTTATATGTAAACGTAAATCACACCTGTAATCCCCGAAGAGGTAGGCAGACGAATGTATAATTTACAATAATATCTTTATAACATATCATGTTTTTTTAGATTCGAATGGGACGAGTTTAGTTACCCAAATGAACATTAAAGCTGCCGTATCGCTGTCACATCCATTGAGTAGCTGTTACAATAAAAATACAGTAACAAAGACGGAATCATTGTTATGGATGGAAAATCAACCAGGCTTGTGCATGTCCGGGAATCAGACAAATCAAAGTAAGGATAAAACGAATTCGGAGTACGATAAAGTGGCACAACAGCTACCAGAATATGCCGAAGTGACATCTTCACGAGTCACTGGCAACGAATGGAATACAAGCAAAACCGCAACCTCGCCTGCTGCCTATGCCTCGGTTACTCTTGTTGCTAACACCAGGCAGTGCGTTAGTTCATTGGTGAGTATTTTCATTCTGTATCAATGCTCTGCTTTGATGTGTTCTTTTTATACATTAGGTAAATGTATTTTATCATATTGGTCTTATATAAATGGTTTCGTATTCAACTAAACGTGTTACGTTTTTACAACAGGGCTGGTTCCCTCCAGGCGGTAAAAATGTTGATAACTTTGACAACCGATACGCTCCAGATGAGGAACTATATCCAGCCAGCAATGGTGGCTATTATAATAGAAACGTGTACAGTGAAAAATATTTCCAAGGGCATCCTAACGTTCTTAAGTTTTATGACTTGCCCTCTCTAGAAAAGACGCAAAAAGCTCAGCTCCGATATAATCAGAGTTTGGAAGAACATAAAAACGATAAGAACGTGAAACCGGATATAACTCAATCGTTAATAGATAGAACGTATGGCATACGATCTAGAAAGAACTCTGAAACTGAAACAACTTACCGTGCTTTTGGCGAAGACGAATCAGATGATGAAAACTATATAGGAGATGGTGGCTATTATGAGCTGCAAGCAATGCAACCTCAGAAGCATCGATCGAAGCACCAATACGAAAGGCCTAATTTTGACAACGACAGCACCAGGACGTTGGCACGTCTTACCTCATTCCGACATGGTCAGACGGTTCTGAGTGGAATTTCTCAGGGTTCGCTCGCTCCCACCCACCCCCCACCAGCGCCCCATCCGCGGATAGATTCTGTGACTCGGTAGTATCACGCTTTGCCGGCTTTCGGCGACTTGTGCCAAACGGACGTATAGACCAATGTTTTATCTAAGTGTGCACTATTAGTTCTACTGGTGACATAACAAAAGAGATCACAGTTCTTCCCCACGTTGTGTAAATCGACAAATGGATTATATTTTGTGAGTTTTGTTTCTTGTGGAACAACATTGTGATCATTTACGGTTTATTGACTAAAAGTGTGATTTTTAATGGAACATTTTTAAGTCTTTATGTAACTATTAGCCTCGAAAAATGGCCTATTATATTTTGCCCAATTTATGCGCATTTCTTTATTTAATATGAAACTTAATGTTATATCTAGCTATCTACGCATTTTTTATTACAACTAGTCGAACGTAATTTTTAATTGGGCATATGTATATTATTGTAAATAGCCTAAACATGTAACTATTCAATACTAAGGTAATTAACAAGAGATTTATTTGTAATAATAAATAAAATAGGTATATCAATTCTAATAAATGTTAATAGTGTTATTATTGGAATTGATAGAAATCGTTCGGTATGTCCATATGAATATCAGTTAACGAATTTGTAACCCTATATCATTAGAATAAGTGTAATGGAAAACATTAAACTGATACAAATTAACGCTTGGCAATAATTTGATATAAATGATTCACTTTAATGTACATATTACAAGTAGCTTAAAATGTGAATTACCGTTTATTTTGTTTGTTTGTAGTGTTTTTAGTTTAAATTAACGATATTAGGAAAAGAGAGAATCACAATATATTAGTGAATTTGATATAGAAATTTTCGAAAATACTCTAAGAAATCAGTAACATGTTAAGAGATGTAAACGATTATATTGAATTTAAATAGAAAAAAAAAACTAAGTTCACTTATCAACAATTTGTGCATAGATAGTTTGATATTTATTTGTGCATTAGAACAATTAATGTTACTTCAACTGTTAATTTCAATTAACTGAATTAAATTATTAATAAGAACGGATTCAGATTATTGGTTTGAAACATGATTTTTAATTTCTATTGTTCTTATTGACTGCCTCGTTGGTCGTGTTGGTTGCAAGTGCGACTGCCGATCGGGAGGTCCTGGGTTCGATTCCCGGGTC
>DWDU01002345.1:0-12910 GCA_018245575.1 Jemadia suekentonmiller
GGGTCGGACACTATTGGATTTTTCGAACTTAGATTTTCTAGTAGTGGTTCGGAGTTTGGTTATGTGCCCAGTATGTGGCAATAGACTCGCCACCTATTCCAGAGTGGGACGTAAACGTAACTGGTGCAACGTGGGAGTATACTACACTTCTCTGCCTTCCTCTTCTAGGAATACAGGCGTGATGTTAGGTTACATGTTATGTAAGAAGAAATATATGAACAATTAGATCATAATATTGTCGTGAGCATCACACAAAAAAAATCGTTAGTGGGATTCGAGCCCACGACAAGCTATAGTATAATAGTATAACGAGTATTAAAATCTATTCAGTCAACAAAAAAAATCTTTGAATGTTGACATACGGACAAGTTTCAATTGATTTTTAATACGTATACTGTAGAGATGCAATCTTCTCAGAGGTTTTTATATTCATTCACGCCTGAATCTTCTCTTATATACAATTAGTGCCGTGTATGTCGCTCGTGTGTACGCTCGTGTGATATTAATAATATATAATAATCATTATACCTATATAATATACATTAATTTAACTATTTTTCTCCATCAGTTCAAAGTCATTGAATTAGATCATGTAAGTATCTGTCATTTTATACGTTTAAATAATTTTATTGGCAATTTTAAAAAAAAACGCCGTTTCGTTCTCTTTGGAACGTAACTTCGGGAGCAAAGCTTCATGTCATTCAAAACATTGAATTTTAAAAATACCTTTTTTAATCTGGTTTTATTAAATTTCCCAAAATGTTACATTTTCGTTTTAAAAGTGACAATGCGAAATTTTTAGGTTTTACAAATATATATTCTTTTAATTAAATTAATAGTATTTGATATTTATATTGTGACATTGAAGTTGACAAAACATTTTCTTTTGTACAATAATACTTAATTCAATTAAAAATTATTTAGACGCCTAGGTAAGTAAATAATATTTTGAATTTGATATTTATTAGTAAAATCGTTATTTAGTAACATCATACCTGTAATCACTTGTTGTCCATCACACCTGTCATCATTATTTAGATTATTATTTTTTTCTTTTATTATAGAAAACCGTATTAAAAATATACATTATACTTGCCAGCCAGTGAAATAATAGCTTACAAGGCGAAGTGAGGAATTTATTAACTTTTTGCCGGAGTATTTAAGCGTTAAGGAGTAATGGAATATACAATATGAAGTATGAAGTGAATGTTCCTCATTATATTAGGGGAGCCCACGATGCTAAATCGGGATTTATTGGGTTTATTGGGATTTATTGGGATTTATTTAAGACCTATTGGGTTGCGAAGCTTAGATGATAAAAAGAAAAAATGTCATATGATATAAACATTTTGATTGGAGGGGAGACCGGTTATAGATTTTCAAAAAAAAAAAACTTTTGCATCGACATACTCGAGCGTGTCAGATATTGATATCATTGATGTCTAACGTATTTAAAAAAATGTACGTATGTTAATCTGATTGTTTCCATGTGGTTGTACGTAAGGGTTGAAACTCAATTGTACAAATGACTATTTCAACTTTATCAATGATATTTTTTTGTATAACGCCTCGAATTAAACCCCGAAGAGGTAGGCAGAGGAGTGTAGTACACTTCGATGTTTCACTAGTTAAGTTCACGTCACAGTCCCTATAGCTCGGGACCAGAATACTACGGTATCTCCTACCTAAAAGAAGGCTTCCGAGGTCGCCAGCGTTTAGAGAATTCTGGAAAGGACGGCGATGTGTGGCCACGCATTGTATGAAGAACCGGCAGGCACGGGACGAGACGTAAGTTTCTCTCTGGAGTAGAGCCTGGAGGGGCGCCGCGCTAGGACAGCAGCAGTATCGTTATCATTGTCAGCCTCAATCCATTACTGGCCATGACTGTAGGAAGGCAAAGCTGGATGCGGCAAGCCGGCAACCAGTGCGCGATGGCGCCCTTTTAGGGAGTACCTACGAGTATGTCCTTTTATTTTACACGCACCGAACGAGCTCTGCATTGGTTTTTCCCGTGAAATATGTTTGATGCAAATTCAATAGTTCGTCAATATTTTACTGCCAACTTTATGCAGCCAACGTCGTTGAGTGTTATTAAAGATTAGCTTTATTGTGTCGTAAAACATATAGTATACAAATACAGGCATGCGCTATGTATGTGACGTCCATTTCCTTCACACAAATTCATATTATGTTGAGGTAGATCTATTAGTAAAAGTCAAAGCATTTATTTATTAATATGTCGATTCTTGATTTAATCCCTTCAGTCTTCCATTATTTTTTTATATCTCTATTTATTATTTCTTCGGTCGTCCATTCATTCGTACTCTGAATCGCTTTATTCATTCATTCAAACTTTATTGGCGGTAAAGTACGTACCTAGTACTTCAATTGTCAATGTCAAACTGCCTTCCTGTTGCCAAAATACCTTGTATGATAATTCATATAGCTGATACAAAATGTAAAAATTATGCTATGTTATTAAATTTATGTAGTAAGAAAGAGTATTTTTATCGATTTTGTAATGAAACGCGCAAGTCATCTAAAAGGCAGAACTGTATTTGTTAGTTGTACTACTATATTTCTGTAAGGCCACCGAGAGGGCTTTAGTGCGGCAAAAGCTCCACGTAAGCCGGTACCTCTCCCAGGATACCGGGTACCTTTTGAAGGTTTTCGTCCCGAAAACAAAGAAAGGTCCTTTACGGGGATCATATTGCTATAGACTTAACCATTTACATACCGGGAGGGTTACCGATACACTGTCCAACAGTGGAACGACGAAAGGTTAGATGATGTTGATGATGATGAACCAGATTAACATTTATGGATCGTGTCCGCAATAGTTTCACTACAATGTTGGAACGATATGACAAAAATCATTAACGATAATAATTTTTAATTACCGCGTCAACACTTATTAATTTTGTACACGTGTATGTGCAAATAATTGACAATTTTTTCTTTGAGTCATGAGCTAATAGGTAGTGAACGAAGCTAACATAAGATTTAATCCAGCATTGTTCGCCAATTGTGTTTACTGAAGGAACAGGTGAGCGGTACAGACTCAGTTTGCGAGATATTTTAAGAACCGAAGTGCCCATAATAACTTATGATCGTAAAATAGCGCTAAGACCAATTTTTATTGCCAGCAATTTTAAATAATTGCAACATGGTAGTATTTTAATCTTCACTCTTTAAGTTTATTGTATTTAGTCTCTAGTGTTTAATGACAATAAAATCCTTCCGACCGACCTTGACTTAACAGTTAATCCATGAAATGTCTACACGAGTATACAAACTCATACAAGGTACGACCGCGTCTGTTGCCACATATTGACATTTCATTTCCCGTACTCTAAGCCCACTTAACCATGTGCCTTCCAATGATGATACATATTGACCGAAACATCATATGTTTGTTCGCAGAAATGACAAGAATATAGAAAAAGAAGATTCGAAAACCAAAATGGCAGCTCGACAGATCAACGGGATTTCCGACGAAACGAGGGAAAACATAAAAAATTTAAACAACAATTGCATTAATCAATATTCATGCGATGTGTTACGAACTGTCGATAAACAAGATAACGATAAACCGGATATCGATGGAAGGTTTTGCGTAGATTGCACTAAAAGAGATCAAATCGTCGACGCTGATACGAATGTGGCTGTACGGTTAACGGAAATACAACAATTCTATAATGGAATGAACATTCTTATTACGGGCGCTACAGGTGAGGAATATTGGAAATTTATTTTGTTACACAGTTACCCAACAATTGTTATATGCGAGTAACAATAGCAGATATAACGGGGAAGATAACAAAAATACCATAACAATGATACCAGCAAACCAACAATACCAGTAAATGTATTATAGTATTAATACCAGAGCCGGTTTAATAAAGGAAATAAATTTGTTCTTTCAATGACTATTGTATCCAGAAAGTTCTGTTTGAATCAAAACCTTACATATGAGTACTTTACATTCTACAGGTTTTTACTTACATTTACTTACATGTTTTAGTATTTATTATGAAACCATGGATTGTCTCAGCCCTTAGCCAGCTCAGCTGCTATTTTCCTAGAAACATACGAAGGATTTGATAGTTTTATCAGATTGGATATCGAAACAGCACCGAACTAAGCAGTAAATAAACGATACATCAAGTTAATACATACAGTAATTCTTTACACATTTATTTTAATACATATAATTATATTGCATCTTCGTTCAATATTTCCGGCGCATGCTCCTAACACTTCATATAGTTTTTGCCGTTCTAAGACTTGTCACGCCAACGTACATGTTTCTGGGTGTTTTCAACGAGTTGCTCGTCTGTATAATCGTCTGCAATCTGATTCTAAGTCTGATTTAACAATCAGGTCACCCACCTGACGCCTACCTACCAAAACAAATGATAGTTGGTATCATATTAGTCATAACATATTTACAAGTAAGTTTGAATATAATTTTACAAAAGTGCTGGGTTTTAGTCCAGTGCCTTCATATAAGAATCGCCCCTGACGGCAACATATGCAGCGTGTCTGGCCAATTCATCTTCGTCACTATATGTAGGATATTTATTTGTAACAATTTTTTCTTATGTTACAGTTACAATTACATTTGTCCAATAGAGAATTGTGAAAAATCGAGAAAATCTAATAATTTCTGATAAACGCAATGTTTCTCATTCATGAGTCAGTCAGTAACAGTCTTTTGCAATATTTTTGTTCACAGCATCAGAGATATGAAATCATCATCAGATTTATGAGAATAAACGTTTGCCCACAGGTTTCCTCGGGAAGGTTTTAGTGGAGAAATTGCTTAGGTGCTGTCCTGGTGTGGAGAATTTATATCTATTGGTCAGACCAAAACGCGGTAAAGACATTTACACAAGAATTGAAGAGATATTTGACGATCCCGTGAGTAAAATATATTTTATCAAAATAATTATACGCGTAACTTCAGCATAACATCACGCCTAAAATCCCCGAAGAGGCAGGCGGAGGAGTGCAGTACGCCTACGCTTCACCAGTTACGTTTACATCTCACTATGGAATAGGTCTATTGCCATATACCGGGCACATTACCAGTCTCCGAATTTAAACAACTAGAAAATTTATGTTAGAAAAATCCAATAGCGCCCGAAACGGTATTTGAACTCAGGACCTCTCATTCCGCAGTCGTCCTCGCAACACGACCAACGAGGCAGTCTACATGCGACAATTATATGCGATATAGTATTTTTTAGTTGTTTATACAAAAGTATGTTTTGTATAAAATTATTATATGTATAGGTGTATAAAAATATTATATTTATATAAGAATTCCTTGGACAGAGCTATTTTATAAGACAACAATATCATTAACATTACAGCCAATTACAAGATTAAATTAACTACTGCATCAAAGTAACTATACTTTTTGATAACTTATTACATGGGGACCACCTTGGAATATTTCGATAGCATTGCAATTATGGAAATTTCTTGAGGATCCTGTGTAAAAAATAATAAGAAAACATTTTTATATCATTGCCAGAACTTCACACGTATGTACCTACATACATCCGTAAATCCTGAACACATTATGCTCGTATTAATATTTACTTAAATGGCGCATTGTACTGACTAAAAGTAAATATCCCCATGACAAATATTATTTCAATAACGTCAATATTTAAATATTGCACTTGTCTGTCGATAAATATATACGCTACAGTAATATTACTGTTAATTTGTTACGTGAATACAATACATGACTGAAGAAACAAATTTAATTTATTATAATTAAACATTAAATATTACAATACATACAATTGTATATTGCTCTCATAGAGTAATATAGTAGGTAAAAATATAGACGTAACCTGTATAATACTGTATTTCCTTGAAGGGGTATGCAGAGTAGTGACGTACACTTTACGTCCCACTATGAAATAGTTCGTGAACCGATGGCCATACACCGGGCACAAATCCAGGCTCCGACTTAGTACTAGAAATTTTTACTAGAAAATCTGTTACAAGGACACTCGCGCGTACAAAAGGCAGTCTTAACATAATTTTTTTCTCCTTCCGTGTCCATCTCTTTGTAGGACACTGGAGTCATCTAATAGCCGTTGATTTTTCGAATCGAATCGAATGTTGTGTCCGTTGTAAGACATAAGCAAAAAAGTTATAAGCGTAAATACTTTAAATGATCGACTACGAATAGCAAGACTAGTTTTTAATGTCACCCGTTCACGAGTGGCTTAAGCGTTATTTTATTTTCTCATGACTTTTGCCATTGAAACAATATTTTTAATATACAAATATTATAAATACATAATACATTGTAAAACTCTTAATTTAGGGATGACGGTGCACGTAAGCGTGGTCGAGTCGTATTGACCTGTAGAGTATTTGCGGGCACGTGAAGTATTAAGCCAACACCACGAAGGTTCGCGCCGCCCGAGGCCTCGCTTGTGGATAAATAATTGCATTACATTAAGTGCGTTCTGTGCCATCTTCCGAAGGTGTTCAAGTTATACGTCAGTGGATATTTCGCTTTAATTAATAATTCATATGCTATACGTTACCGGAACTGAATACTCGGGGCATTGTTTTTAATATCACGGTATCACCTGCATCCGTTGGTTAGTGGTTGGGTTATAGCTGCACCAGGCAGTGCATTCGATTCCCATTTACACTTAATATTTATGTGGGTGTTTTGAGAATATATTAAGTGACCTGTCAGTTCGTTTCTGTGTATTTAATTTGCTAGCTGTTAGGTAACGATAGCAAGGACTGTGCCCAGTTTAAGGTCGCTGCCGTCTAGTTGTTCCAACATATTATTATTCGGCCAGTGTAATGTTTGTTGTCAATATCAACATCTCACGGGTTTGTGGTGTACTGGTTGTTCCACAGTACTTATTAGCTTAGTTTATTATTATTATTATTATACGGACACGTCAACCGTAAATAGCGTAATCGTGTTAATACTGCGTCCGAAGTAAGATATAAGAATTTTACAAATCGACCACTTTTTACACCCCTGCTAGTTGCCCGGATATCCAATGAATGAGCGAAGCCCTATCCCTTCTCATTCTGTGATGAGAGCCGTGTACAAGAGCGAATGAATAAATAACAATCACCAAGGAATCAAAGTGAAATAAAATTACGTTCATTTTCATTCATAATAGTTGGATTTTTATTTCCTAAGTAATAGACTAAACACAATAGACAATAAGTTTGAAAAAAGTCAGTTGACAGACTTCATATGCCGTAGAGAACATTTTTTTTGCATTTCTGCTGGTTTCATCGCGATGTTTTCCTTCACTGTTATTACAAGTGATATTTTATGTTAAAACTCATATTTTTGTTGAGAAGTGCTCGGCAGGATTTGAACCCATGTCCTCCGATGTGAGGCTGAATTTTAAACGACTAGGCTTTCACAGCTTAATAACATATCATTGTCATTTTCATCATTATTATTCGGTAAAACATCCACCCGTTTAAAAAAAAATGTCATAAGTAGCATTAGGATCGCGAGGGATTTTTTTTTATTTTTCACGAAAAGTTTTAATTGCCAGTAATGTTATTATCACGATGGCAGGTGGATATTGTCTGTAATACTTAAGACAGCGAAGAAATTATGAAGAATATTTGCAACATTTTCTTTCAATGTTATATTTAATCACAAAACATCACAATATTAAATGTTAATATTGCATAAGTAAATATTGCAGATAAATACACAGTCATTTTAATTATTATCAACGTGTTAAATACGTCATTTTTTATTAAAAATGACATGCAGTCACATATGTTTAAACGTGTCATTATTATTTCTTTCCTGTTTAACCGTTCACAGCGGAGTCAGCTTTTACAGTTACAAAATTTTTTAAAAGTGATAATAGGATTACAAAATCAGTAATGAAAATAATTCGATATTCAGTAGACATTCGTGCATATAATAATATGTTATTCTGTACGTCAGGTCTGTAAGTGGAACTATTTGGCCTTTGGTCCTCTCTACCTACCCCATAAAGAACGTGGCGTAATGGTATAATAATAACGTATAGGAAAATATAGGTACATATGGTTATGTCCTTGAAAGATCACGAACAATTATGAGACAAACCTCCAAGGAATATTATCTATGTATACATGTGCATAGCTAATTGATTTCAATAGCAATTGTCCTTTACATACAGCAAATATATACTACATACATTTGATACAAATACATACATATCTACCTTGATTTTTTTCCGCTTAGCTCGACGTGCCATATGCTGAATTTTTACTCCCTTTAAACGGAATTAACTGTTTATTGTACACATTGTACAATTTGAGGTCCTTTTTCCAGCTGTTCGACCGTCTCAAAGAGGAAGTGCCCAAGTTCAGGCACAAGGTCGTCGTGATCCCGGCCGACTGCGAGGCGACAGGCCTGGGACTCACGCTGCACGACCGACAGGTCCTCACCGAAAAGGTGAGTGTATAAAATCAGTAGAACAAATTGGCACTTGCGAAAGTATTTTTAATTGAGTTCCCGACGCTTGTCATTCGCAGTTGTCTACGATGTTGTAATTTTACGCATTATGCCAGAGTGTATTTAACATAGATTTAAGTAATTTAACATAGACCTCTCGAAATCGGTGCCAATCCACCCGGTCCCAAACCTTTGATTCCAGCTGTATAAAGCTGTTTTACTAAAGTCGTGAGGCCACCTTGTAGGCGACCTATGCTTCGTTTACCGAGACGTGGTCACCGCTCCTGGCCAATTGAAAAGTATACATATAAAATTAAATATGTCCTAATGATAGTTTATCATCATAATTGCAGGTGAACGTAATCTTCCACTCCGCAGCAACGGTGAAGTTCGACGAGCATCTTCGAACAGCTCTGGCCACTAATGTACAGGCGCCTTTACACTTGCTAAGGCTCGCGAGGGACATCAAAGATTTGAAGGTGACATATCACTAGAAAGTAACAATTGGTTAAGTTCCTGTATGGCTGACCAATTGGTCGTGTTGGTTGCAAGCGCGACTGCCGATCGGAAGGTCCTGGGTTCAGATCCCCGGTCGGGCACTACTGAATTTTTCTAATTACATCTTTTGGTAGTAGCTCAGAATCTGGAAATGTGCCAGGTGCATGCCAATAGGTTTACCACCTATTCGATAATGGGACGCTAAACTGACTGGCGAAACGTTGGAGTGTTCTACTTTCCTCTGCCTCTTCCGGGATTACAGGTGTGATGTTACTATGTTACGTTACTTTATGACAAATGGTTGCTGAAATCCTGAATACTTGCTAAGGCTCAGAGTAGCTTTCTACCAAAAAAAATTAAATCAGTATAATTTTAGCTATTAGTTATTTTAGCCAACAAAATGGCAGCCAATGGATGTTAGATCATTATTTTTGTCCAACCTTAACTATGATCTATTCTCCAGGTCTTGATGCACATATCGACGGCGTACTCCAACTCCCACCTATCGCTGATAGAAGAACGCTTCTACACCTGCAACGCCAGCTGTGACGATCTGCAGCAGATGATCGACAAACTCACAGACGCTGAGATTAATGATATGTTGCCATCGTGAGTAATTTTCACTTCTAAATTCAAATCGCAATTGAGGGAATGAAAGAAAAGTAACTGAAGGTCATAATGGCTTAAAGTTAGAGGTGAACTAAATCCGGCTTTGAAAGCATCGTGAATTATAATATTGACCTATTACATACATATTTTTGGACATATGCCTCTCCAATTGCACGCCACTGAACCCGACCTTTACCCATTTCGAACCTCTTCGAGCCAGTTTCCGTATGTCGTCACTCCATATAACTGGACTGCGTCCCCGCTCCATACGCTAAGTTGTGGTCTCGACGCGAAAACGCATCAACTTCCAACCACGCCATAGATGTATTTAGTGTTTTATAACATTTCAAAACATCGAGCACTAATTTCAGCATCCTGGGACAGTGGCCCAACACGTACACGTTTACCAAAGCATTAGCGGAAAAGGAACTAAGGAAATACGCAGCCGACATCCCGCTGGGAGTGTTCCGACCTGCTGTGGGTGAGTTATTGGATTTTTAAATACACAGATTTTGACGTACAAATGTGTTCTAACGAACCAATTTTGAATCAATGATATTGAATTTGTATTTGATATTTAATTCAATCGTTTATCTTGTTGTTGTCTGGGTATGCGATCTAACTCGCCAACTAAGCTATCTCCATGGAACTACGAAAGGGTTTTCATGGGTGTTGGTGCATTTGTAATATTTCGCAATAAGTAGCTTATTTTCTAGCCCTTATTATTGCTATTCATCGTTTTAACTTTTGTTGAGAACAAATTCACCAAAAGTTAAAATTCGTGGCAGCAAATGTGTATGGAAGCCATTCCATTGTAAAACGATGGTAAATGATAGATTGTGTATTCCCTTCTACATATATTAAATAGGCCTTTAACACCCTTAAACTGGCACATGATGAAGAGACCACATTGATGGTAGAACTTGGTTCCATGTGCCAGTCAAATTTATTTTTCGTGATTTCTCTAACATTTCAGTGTCCTCGACTGCCAAGGAACCGTTGAAATGTTGGTTGGATAATATGTACGGACCGACAGGCATCGCGGTGGGGAGCGGTGAGTGAATGTCACTGGTAACGTGTGCTAAGGAAATAAATATCACAGGAGTAGCAGATTAAATAAATTACTGCTACGTCCTGTTATCTAAAATGTATATGAGTCCTTCAAATTAAGTTGTGATTTCTTAGAGGATTGTGAACCTTGAATTATTATTAATTATAATTCAAGGCAAAATACTGTATACAAAATATTACGGCTCCTAAGAGACTGCTGATCAAGAGGTTCCGGGTCCGATCCCTGGCTCGGGACATATATTGGGATTTTCTAAGCTCACATTTATGCAATTCCCGGAGGGACGTATACTGTAACTGGTAAATCGTTTGAGTGTGCCGCCCTAAGCAATGTGTTGGTCCATGACGGTCATCTCACTGTCTCAGTGACTGGTATCCTGCGCACGCTGCAGTGCGACAAGCGCGTGACGGCGGACCTGGTGCCGGTGGACCTGGTGGTCAACTGCCTCGTGGCGGCCGCCGTGGACGTTCACAAGGCCCATAGGAACAGGTTAGCATGTCTTCGTTTTTTGCACACACACGGCCTAATTCTGAGCGAAATTGTCTCCGGAACAGTAAGAGGTTTTTAGTGAGATGGTTTTGTCATCATCACTTTCTTTATAACTCCACTGTTGGATACAGGTCTTTGAGATGGTTTTGTCATCATCATTTTTTTTATAATTCCACTGTTGAATACAGGTCTTCTTTCAGAATGAGAAGGGCAAGGCTGTGCATAGTATATATCTGAAGTTGTAATAGTATATAAGATCTGGTGTATGTCAACGCATAATTGTCTATCACCAATAACGCCAGTATTTTTAAAACGCACAGAATTTTGTGAAGGTCAAGTGCAAATCTCAGGGTTCGAATCTGAGACCTGTTAAGTGGAGAGCTGGAAGTGGAATTTACACCACCTGGCTGTGGACTTCTGATACTCTACTGTATCCATGAGTGTCAGTCGCTCGCTCTGACCCACAGCCTGTGTCAATCACGACAGTAAGTCATTTTGGCGAGAAATACCTGTCTGCATTTAAATATGACATATATTCAGTACCTTATGTAGCAGCACATGCTGTTACCCAGCAGATGGCTGCGGCAGTCTGTCTTTTGGAGTCAAATCTTGAATGGCTGGTATCAATTATTATTTTTCAGCCCCACACCCTCCGAGCCTCCCATCTTCAACTACGTGAGCTCGGTGGAGAACCGGATAACGTGGGATGATTTCATGAGACTCAACCTGGCTAGGGTTGACCGGCATCCCTTCTCGAATGCAATCTGGTAAGCTCCTCGACGATTCTTATTCTGAGGATCCAAGCGAGTCGCTTAGATGAAATACGAGTTTTTCCGAGACGGCCACCAGTGGCCAGGACATGTAGCCGTGCATTTAACAGTTCACTGTCTCCGCCAGGTACATATCCCTGACGTTGAACAAGTACGCGATATTGAACCAAATCTACATTTTCTTCCTGCACCTGATCCCCGGCGCGCTGGTCGACGGGCTCGCTCTTTGTATCGGGAAGAAACCCAAGTAAGTGTCGTTATATGAAAATTATTCGTCGTTAAGGCCGTTTCCCTTGTCCTGTCGTGGAAATACTGTCCGAATACGGTTGAAGATTTGATTGAACTAACCTTAATCTGTTAATTGTTATTGATTTGTTGGATCTAAAGTAAAATTGAAGCGAACTCGACTCACAATCCTGTACCTACACTTTATGAATATGATATTATTTTTATAATTATCCGGTATCAATGTTGAACCGCGTTAGGCTTTGTGGTATGTCGATAAAAATGATGGCTAGACTCTTCCGAATGTTAATGCCCGCAAACGAGGATACTGCATATCTGTAAATTATTTTTAATAATGATGTGTAACATTATATGTAAATATTACCTAATAATAATATACTCGTATGTTTCCAGAATGCTGAAGGTATACCGTAAGGTCCATAAGTTTTCTTCTGTGATCGCTTACTTCGTCGTCAAAGAGATCAGGTTTTGCAATCGACGGACCAGGCGCCTGTGGGACACCACCTCAGAGGAGGACAGAAAGGTTGGCCGCATCTTATTTTCCGTTTCATCTATTTCTCTTCATCCAGTGAATCGAAACTGTGACATAAAAACCCTTCGCTTAGAGGTTTTAAAACGTAACATCATGCCTGTAATCTCCGAAGAGGTAGGCAGAGGAGTGTAGAACACTGGGAGTGTTCGTTTCACCAGTTACGTTTACGTCCCACTATGGAATAGGTGGTGAGCCTATTGCCATGCATCGGGCACATATCCAGA
>DWDU01002346.1:0-12909 GCA_018245575.1 Jemadia suekentonmiller
TGCCCGACCCGGGAATCGAACCCAGGACCTCCCGATCGGCAGTCGCACTTGCAACCAACACGACCAACGAGGCAGACTTAAATTACATTAAAGCTTACAAGTTTCGAAGCGACATTGTCCTTCATCGTTACAATCAGTGGATTTTAATATTCAAAACGCATATACCTTTTTAAGGCTACAAGCACATGCATATACGAACCTCAGAGAACTAAAATCGAAATCATTATATTAGGCCGGCGATGCAGAAATCATAGACACGTAACACATCACAAACTGAAATGCTACATTTATACCACAAAAACCTTCAATATCTCCCTGCCTATTTTTACTGAAAGTTAAAATATAATGAGCAGTGTTTACATATATATAAAACGAAAACAGCAAATAATCCGTACACTACTAAACGTGCTAAAACACTGATGTGTCTTTACTTAACGCGGCCGCGACACAACAAGAAGAATCATTAACTCGTTTGTAACTGTAAAGGCATAAAGAGCTCTCGGGTAAGTAACAGATTGTTCCAAGAAGTGATCAAACGCGCAAAGCTAGTTTAGATGTGGCGGGCGGATTAATGGAGGTTGGGGCCCGGGAGTAATCTTGGCGCATTGTGTTGCGCATTAGTTTTGGGCCATTGCGGCTCTGAGTGCTCAGTTTGCGTTGCCTCTTAAATAAATACCGCACGTTTGCGATATAACCGCTAACAACACTTCACACTTTACTCGGGCCCGAAGAAATTTATTGCGCGCGGAATAAATCTACTAGATTTATGTACATACTTATGAGCCATTCGACGCCGCTACCCGTGATTTTACATAAGATATCGGTATTAATTGTTTGTTTTACGCAGGTATTAATAGAGGGTTCAACGAAATCGTTTCAATTGAATTGACGAATTCTATGGCTAGATGCTGTAACACTTTTTACGCTTCGTTACTGGAACAGGTCTCACCCGTAACCGCGGAAAGTCCGAGGCATATTCCACGTCGCTTCAGTTGCGAATTGACTGACACATAAATTAGCGAGAACAATGTGTATTAGTTGTTTAACGATTGAACTAATAGTGCTAACCGAGACCGATGTGTTTTCCACATGTCGAAAGCGCTCCTGCAAATTGGAGGAGTAAGAATCTTTAATCTCATTAACATTTAGAAAAATTTATTTACACATGCAATTACTGTGTATTAAGTACATATTCTAATTAAAATTTAGATACAATTTAGCATACACATGTAACATTACAGCCAAGCAACGTTCATTAAAACATACATGTTAACTGTACCTAACAGAATGTAACATCACACCTGTAATCCCGGAAGAGGTAAGCAGAGGATTATAATATACTCCCACGTTCTAGCAACTAATGTTTACGTCTCACTATGGAATGGGGGCTATGGAATATGAGTAATTGCCATATACTGGGCACAAATGCAGTCTGTGCGCCTACTGAAAATTTTAACTAGAAAATGTAATTACATTCTAAGTCAGAAAAATTCAGTTGTACCCCACCCGGGATTCGACCTGAAGACCTCTCGATCAGCAATCCCGCTTGTAAGTGCTCGACCGACGCGGACGAGTCAGTCGACAAATTGTAACAGAGCTAACAGATATAATAAATTTTATCTAATTAATTCAATTAATTATATACTTTTGCTTTTCACGTTTTCAAAATAAATTCCTGTTTTTTTTTACTTTTTCATAAACATTGTTTGCTTTGGGGTGTCAGGCTGATAGAACTGCAAACCCAACAGCTAATGGCCCATTACTTACAGCGAACAAACAGGAATATTGTTTTCTGTCCTGTCAAGCCAACTCCACTCGTTCATTGTCTGTAGGCCTGACGCACACGGGGCAGCCAACACACGAACTAGTCTACATAGTTGCTAAATATTGAGTACCTTCCCGTATACACTATTGCTGTGTAAGTACACTTTTGTCGTATACACTATTGCTGAATACACTGTTTCTGTATGCACTATTGCCCTATGCACTATTGATCTATACACTATTTCCCTATGCACTATTACCCTATGCACTATTATCCTATGCACTATTGCTGTATACACTATTGCCGTATACACTAGTGCTGTATACACTATGGCCGTATACACTATTGCTGTATACACCATTACTGTATAAACTTTGCCGTATACAGTATTGCCGCAAGCACTATTGCTGTACATAATTGTAGGTTTATAATATATTAACATCATGTGTCGAAAGATAGTGTGAATATTTACAATAAATCCCGTAATAATTTTAAATCTCACCCATAAAGTGAAGCTTACTAAGATGTAGCAATTCCATCCAGTAGCGACTGACGCGCGCAGTGCGCAGTCCATATTCTCTAGCCACCGGTTTGCAAATCATAACCATAGACAACATATGTCAATGGTGGCGCGGAACAGATTGCGTGCAGGCGTGATTGCCACTGCACCTCTGGTTTATTGCGCGGCTTGATGAATGTTACACACCCGAACGAGTAAATGGAGTTTCCCTAATTTACGAGTATGCGATGCTTTGACGCTTAATCAATGCTTGTTAAATAAGAGGTAGGTACGTATGCCACATGAAGCTATGGGCACGTGAATTGGAAGAAAACCTTAGTATGTTTATGGTAAGGTTTAAAAAGTGTTTGTTGGGGAAGAAATATGTTATATTTGTTTTTTAAATAACTATAGTTCAAAAACATGTGAATGTGCTGACTACAGGACTCCTGTTTATACTGTACCTATACATAAATACTATTTAAACAATTTGTTTTGACCTGTGAGTTCTAATGGCCAGTTCATACGCATAGTAAGGAAATCCTATTAGTACTCAGGAGTAGCAAAACGAGTGACCAGTTTCCAAAAGGACATAACCTAACTAATTATGAACTGTACTGATACTAACATATTCTTACTAAATAGCATCATAAACAGTCTCATAAATCTAAGAAAGATATGTATACACCAATAAATACTGTACTTGTTTGAGGGAATGATATGTTATTCTCCTGTCTCTATTGATTATAATATAAATGAATCACTGTTCCTTATATTACAAATTAGACAATGAACACATGATATAAATATAGACAAGAAAGTAAAAGGTAAACATAATTTTTGATCAAGCAACTTTGCTGCTTTGAGGTTGATTACAGTTTAAATGATCTTTAAGGAATAAAGTGCAAATGAAAGCTTGCAAGCTATGCTCGCATGAAAGGCGCATCACTGAGCGTCCAAAATTTGCATATTTTGCGTAACAAAACGTTTAATTTACCTATGCTTTTACACTACGTACTTACTTATAATATGTAGATAGTTAAGAGTATAATAATGCAAAGTTTCGCATGAAAAATCCCGATAACATTGTCGGCGAATTAATTTCCTCCCAGCGGTACGTAATACCATTTATTTATGGCCTACCAAAACATTTGCCCGATTATTATTATGTTGTTACGGCTATATTAAAATGCCATAAAATTTATGATACTTGCAAAATTTGTGACAGGCTATTTTGAACCTACAGTGTAACAGCGGAAGGTTATTTATCGATCGGACTATTGAGTAAGTAGGGTAAGATGACAAACGAGTCAGGAACGTCCCCTTCGATTACGATGTCGCGACGAGCCGAGAAGTCGTTGCGTCGCAGATTCAGCATATTGCGCGCTCGCGGGCGCCCTACGAACAGGTCTGAAAGGGCTCGAAGGGGCGCGGACGACATTAAAGGGTGCCATTCAAAACACTGTTACGTGGCAAATTGATTGTGATTAAAATTGTTAGCGGCGGCACAATGTATGTGAGTGAAATGCTTTCGTCACACGTCGTCCCCGAAATTCATTATTTTAGTCTTGGAATTAAATAGATACGTTCGGTCATAGTAATATGAAAATGCAAATGATTTTATTTTATTTATCGAATCCATTTAAATATTACATGGCACTAATCTTGAATAAGGAATCGGATCTTTATTAGGTCTGATAAAAGTGTTTAAACGACATCTTCTTGAGAATTGTAACCGAATGTCTCCTTTTACGTGCCCAAAATAATACAGGCAGATATAATACACCTACTCAAAGGACGTTGGAACAGTGAGCACGCTAAAAATATTAATCTAGCAATTATTTCGATTTATAGTAGGTACAAAGTATAGAATAAAGAAAATAAGAAAATTAATAGGTATATAGAAATCAAAATAAAATGCACATCACAAAATACATATTATAATAAGAATAATAAATGCAATGCTGTTAAAAAACTTTTTAACTTGTTATCAGCTACGTTGAGGTCCTGACATATCTAACTACATTTTGAAATTTAGGTAAAGTATGAAAGTTTTAAACGTAACTGGTGTGACGAGTATAAGTACCTAATGCACTACGCTGCCTACCTCGTTGGAAATTTCAAACGTGGATGTTGCTTTATGAAAGTTAAAAAAAAACCAGTGATAACCTCACTGTTTAAAATTCACTACCTTACTCGAAGGGTCCGGGTTCAAATCCTAGCGCGCACTTTTCAAAATGTACGTTTTATGAATAAATATCACCTGTTATAAAGGTTAAAGAATACCTACATCGTAACGAAACCTGCACACCTTAGGGTACATACAAAATATTCTATAAGGCGGCCAACCCGCACTTGGTCAGTGTGGCAGACTATGGCCTTAAAATCATTCTGAGAGGAGATCCGTGTCCAGCGTGGAACGATAAAGAGGGTCGGGAGAAAAAAAAAGTTTTACCTCCAATCCCTGTTCTTAACCACTGTTTGTTTTTCCATTTTTTAAAATAAACGACGAATTGCTCACGCAGACAATATCGACCAGGACAATCCAGTATAAAACACTAATTTCCTATTTGATTTTGTAAATTGATTTTGACAGCAAAACTCACGATCAATGTAAATATCATCCGCTCGTCAATAGATGGCGTAAGTATAGCTCGTTTAGTAAAAATTACACAATGTCATATTATTCAATGTATGATTAATTACTCGCGTATATTAAACTTGATATCTAAGTAGTTAAATTATATTCATAACGAGGTAATAAAATTACCGTTTTTAATGAACTCCGGATAAAGTGGCCTTAATTTAGACTGTATTACGTATAATTTACGTACGAGTACCTATGTCGTCCTAAACGCAGGATTTGGACCGAAATTAAGTTTGTTGATGTTACGGTTTTGTGGTAATTCTGTTCCAGAAGTTTATAGGTAAATTGGCAGTAAGTTTTCATTATTGCAATTCTGTTAACTTCTTCCATATCTATTTTGTGATAAAATGATTATTTTAATTTAATTATTAGTATCTGCCAATAAAGACATTGTAAAATGATAAATGAATTATATAGGTATCATTTATCTTCCATTTGAGACCTTCCCGGACTGTGATGAAATGGGGGTCTTTAAGAAAAACGTAAAGAGCCTCCCTCAACGCCGGCAACGCATTGGCAACTCCTCGGGTGTTGCGAATGTTCATAGGCGACAGTGACTACTTGTCATCAGGTGGGCCATTTGCCGGTTTTTCAGGCTGAATATATATAAAAAACAAAGTAATCAGATAGAAACGGTTCTGTTTTTAGGAGACTTGAAAATGTTGAGATTGTTAAATTGTGCACCTTGATTGGTCAAAAAAGCAATACACAGTTTCAATTGCAAAAAGATGGTCAGTGAATTCAGCAGGACAGCCTGAAAATGAATTGGTATAATCAGGTAGGTATATTTGCTTGTAAAAAATGTCAAGAACAGTATCAAAGATGGCACGATGAAAGGGTCAATGCTAATTTAAAAAAACTAGTGTTCGTGATACGACGTTTATTTATATGAATTTACCCATTTCGTTTAGGGATTATTAGTACCTATCCAATAAGAGTTAAGCGAATTATTATGGTTATGTAAAATAGGCTACATACTGGCTGATGCGGAGTCGGAAGTCTCCGAAATCAGCGTGCATGTATAGTGATAAATGTGGAAGGTACAGCAGATCTGTAATGGTGCTCTCTGCCTACCCTGTAATCGACCTGGCGTGAAGATGCGCTATGGTTATGAAATTCTCAAATTATGAAAAATAGCGTTTACTTATCAAATTGCGTTACACTTAAAAAAAAAAAACTAAACGCAAAAGAACGAGTACCTGCCTACGGTATGATCAAGAAATAAAAAATAAACAAATTCAAGAAAGTATCTAGCAAGCATTAACAAGCCGAGTTTATCGAAATGCTGGTAAAAAGGGCATTATATCCGAAAACCAAGAGCTAATGAGTATCCTCCCAGCCCGCAACTAATCAAACAAATTTTTCAAAGCCATCCATCATGTCAGACGCAAGCGTTAATTCCACAAGAAGCTCATTTAGACGACGAGGGAAGCGGATCAACGATCTAAAGATTCGTTTACGTTGACGCGCGCCAGCCTCGTTAGTGGCCATGTTCACTTACAGTCGACAGCAGTGTGGCCTTAAGCCTCTCGTTCTGAGAGGACACCTAAAATTGCTTAAAGAGTGAACAGCTACCTGTCGTACAGATAATGTAAAACCAATAATGTGAACAGGAACTTATCGACTCAATCAATAAAATCAATAATTAATTAATCATTAACCCGTTTCGTTAAAACAAGTCTGTTATTTTGATGAAATTTTTAAAAAATATGCGTCATTATTAAAAACAGCCGCGAATGAAAAATTTTTGCACACGCTTATGAACTCTTTGCAACTCAAGTTATTGTAATTTAATGCAATGAAACGAATGATTTAATTTCATCGAAAAAATATATAGGTGCTTATGATCGAATGAACAATCAAGCACACAGCTTACTTTAGTTCATTGTCAACCTGTGTAAATTCACTGCTGCTAGCAGTTCTTATTCAGTACAATTCAAATTACAATTACAGTCCGAATACTTCATTTAAATAAATGGTATAAAACAATAATGAAACAAATAATGGTAAATCACGCCTGTTACCTTCGAAGAGGTAGGTAGAGGATGGTACAAATAATGTTTAAGTTGTTCTTGTCAATAACCTATTATATTACTTAATAATAAACTATTTATATTACCGAGTAATAACTCTGTAATATAAACATATCACATCTCGTTCAATTATCGCGTGGTTTACGGCAAGCGGCTTAACTCGTTCGTCGTAACAGCATGCTTGCGATGCTGACGGTAATAAAACACTATTCAATGTAAGCAAGGCTTGCTACTTTCGGAATCATTTAGTAGGCTACGACTGTTCTACAAAACCTTATGTACTTTTCTATAAGTATATTATTATAGTTGTATAGTTACGCCAAGTCCATTGCGAAGTAGGTAGGTTGGATCGAGAGGTGTCGGAGACTTCTAAATATCCATAAATCTGTATTTATAAATATAGCTACCTTTGCGATGTAACAAGAAACTATCACCATATTCTAAGCTTTGTTATATCAACGTATCTATGTTATCTTAAGTGTAGGATTTGAGTAGAATTACAGTACTTATACCTATATGTTTGACTAACAATAATATCAAAATCACATTCAAACAATTGGTTTTGAATAATACTCGTATTATGCGTATATTATTATTGTTACTAAAATTGACAATACGTTTTCCTTGTAGGTTAAATGTAGGTACCTGTATGCGTTTATTAGTTTTTTTTTTATTATATTTTATGTGTAAAACTGTATCGAGAAAACTTTATTAAAACTAAACTTCAATGCCGAATAGCTAATATTTTCCACTTTATGTGACCGTCCCGCCATTTTTTTTTAAGATTTGCAGCTCAAAAGTATAACCCAAAAAAAAGATAAAATAAAGAAACGGCGCATTCTCGTGTTATAATTTCGACCTTGGTTTATAAGATATCCTGCTATCCCGTACACGCATATAGCGGCATCCCTGTCTGGCTGCGCCGGCACGTCTGCGAAGTGCACTCCGAGAACTTGGGTCTTGAGAAGCCGCGAACTAATTACCAACCGAAGAATACACCGGACCAGACATTTGAATAAATACTGCATAAATTTAATTGTTAAATTTTGCTCCAATGTTAATAATTAAAATCGAAATTAATCGTTACAGGCATCGTATTTAATGTAACATGGTTTTAATAGCAGGCAAATTAAATTGTTACTTGGACTGATTCATTACTTAATATGACCGAGAGATGTTATTTATTGTATGACCAATGTAACATCATGTAACTGAGAAATGTATGTAATATTTGATTTATATTTAAGAGTTACAAATGATAAAAGTATAAAAATGCCTCTGCAGTTAGTTACTTAAACAAACTTTAAATAGGTAGCTATAAGATAAACGTTAAATATCTTTTTTTAAACGTTAGGCAATTATTAACAAAACAATACCTATGTAGATTCAGTTACAGGTAATTATTAGTATTAATGTACAAGTGTATAAAAAATCATACAGATCATTGTCCATTCAGCAACATGGGACTGAGACATGTTTATAATTTTGAGGTAGTGAACTTACATACAAAATTCCATACCGTATAAAACAATACGAATAACTATTAAATTGAATCAGTTGTCCGCGTGAAACTAAGTCTGAGCGAGGGGCACCTGCGCTTACCGATGTTTATGATAGTCTTAAAAGTGATATAAATAAATCAGGAGTTCACTAGCGCGGTGTCTGTGCGCTGTGTAATTTTTGAAAGATTCCCCTTCAGAACAATTGATATATAGCTCGCCTGAGGCGGCATGTGCGCGGGCTTCGCGGCGCGTTGTCGACGGAGTGACGACGATCAACCCCCAGCGAGCAGATAATTGTCGGTTACTTGCGCTTAGCATCGCTAAAAGGATGGCCAGTTATAGGCGTGTAATCGTTACGTGTTCTGTACCGATATTATCAATCTAGCTAGTTAGCGGAACTGGGGAACTCTACCTAGTTTAAATAACGACGTGAAAGATCGTTGTACGCTCTGAGTAGTGTTGATACGTTTGAGGAGTAAAGGTCATTTAATGGCCCTTGGATACGTGTTTTCGTACTTTGAACCCGTATTTAGAAATAGTAGAGACCCGAGAAAACACTATAGATTAAGAAAAGACTACACACTATGTATTTTTATCTATACGATGCATTTAGATATTTTGATATTTAATAATACAAAATTATCGTATGTATATATGTATATTTAAACTGGTAGACGCCACATTAATTCACAAAAAGCTGATTAAATGCTAACGAAATAGCAGGAAAAATAATAATATTTGGCAATTCATTGAACAGCTAATCACAGTCATCAATTAAAGGAAATTAATTTAAATTTAGGACATACCCATTTTTTATAAACGTTAATGTATAAAAGCAACATTACGCTTATGAACTTATAAAATCATATTACAGGAGTAATACATCACAGTGGACAACAAAGGGACGGGAACGACACGGAGCCGAAATGAAGGCGATCGGCCGACTCGGAGCCTTATTAAATCAAAGTTGCAATACAGAATAGCCGACGTGCATTTATAATTTCACGCGTCGAAGTGTGATTTTTCATGTTTTCTCCCGAGACGCTAACGTGACCCGGAGCGGGATCCATTTATGATCGGTGCACCGAAATGGCCGACAAATGGCGGCCAAATGAGAGGCTTCGTCAGCCTGCGCTGGACGCCGCTTCACTCAACAATCCGCTTGGTACAGCAACCATAACAATGTTTACGACGACAATGCTATACATCGCTGGCTGTGTATATAATCGTCTTTACGGCACATATGAGCGGCGTAATGGATACGTTACAAGTATAGTTTGAGATGTCGATAGTGCAGGGGGCCCGAGGCACATTTGATTATACGTTGAGAGCAGGCTAATCGCGCTCGACGGACGAACACCTCGAGATCAAACACGCGGCGCGCCGCCAGATATTTTTGTTTCTATTAAACAACACCCAACGTAATAATGTTTAACAATCGTGCAGCGATAATTCGAACATCGCCATCTGTGGATACGACGTTTTTGTTACTAATCTGAAATTAACCTACCGTGAGAACATTAAGCATTGGCTACGTCTATTATATTTGTTGTATCGTACAATACGTCCATTCTATTTGTTGATTAAACAACAACAACAATTGCTTTATTAAATCGAATATGATGATATTAGGCAAATATATCTATATGTATATGTGTGAAAAGTTAATCTATGAATACAGAATAAATGTACATCCATATATGTATACAAAAATAAAAAAAACATAATGAAAATAAATAAGCACAGCAAATAAAACCAATATGCAAGAATCAATGAGCACCAAAAATAAATAGAGCTCTTCGTTACAGTTATTACGTAAATGTCATGTTAAATGAGATTACAATTCTATTGACGACTCCATAGCTTTCCCTGTTCATGGTGTTCAGATAAGTGGTCGTCAGAGGAGCGGATTGTTATTAAATATTTGTGTTGTGTACGATTAGCGCAGCTCACCAGCTAATTTATCGGCCCAGTTACACCCGCGGACGGAGCTAAGGAAATACGACCGCGGATGAGTGTGATACCGCAGTCGTAACTAGTCAAAAACAAACAGTTGTAACGTAACACCAACGAACTAGTAGACAACAAACACAGTTGTGACACGACTAGCAAACTAGTTAATAACAAACAGTTATAATACAGCGAACAACAACGAAGTAGTAAACAGGCTGCCTACCCGCACTTAGCTAGCGTTCGCCCAACAGTGATACCAGAAAACAGATGATGATGAATTAGGAAATACAACATTTGTAGATAGTTCTGTAGGTACTTATTTGTATATAAGTTAATAAATATTGTTTCGTGTATTTGCTGTTACGTTTTGTTAGCAGTAATTTTTCATTATTGGATGACTATTGTTATTCTAGATATACCTACACCTAAGAGCCTATGATTTTCAGATGGATATATAGTCTAACTGAATTTAGAGCTAAATTTGATAAAATTGCACTACACTATGTTACTTGTACATATTGGACTACAAAACTACAGGGAAGGACGTCTTCTAGGATGTATGAGCAGTATATCGATGCTCTTTCTGTGGAAATGTCAAATCTATGGTACTGTCGTACATGTAATCTCCTATTGGACTAATTACACACAAAATCATAGCTACAACAAAATCTACAGCTTCCCGTGAACTCAAATAGTGCTAGCAAAAATCCCAGCGTTTTCTGGAATATTAAAATATATAACACGTAACAAAATAACTGTAAGCACTTTGGATAGTTTGACATTTCACGGCGGATCATTTAGCTCAGCGCACATGAGCGGCGAGAGCGCCCATCGTGTTACACAAAATAGCGAAAAGCTTAGCATACTCGTATCGTAAAATTTTAAATATTAAATGCGTAATAAATTTAATTAAAATCACTCAAAGCACCGTGATGGTTTGTTATGACATAATACAAGCTTAACAGCGTTAAAGTCGACACCGGGCAACACATTATTGAGCAGTTTGGCGTTTCATTGCGCGTGATTTAGCCCCGCGCACACGAGCGGCGAGCGGCGAGCGCGCGCATTGTGTTACATAAATAAAAGTGCTAAACACCGAACTCATTGTCTATTAAGAATTACTTTTCTCGCGGCCGCGGCACAATGGGTCGGCGGCGCTCAAAGAGAGATGCTTATCGCGGCAGGGTTGGTACATTAATACGCTGTAACCACGCCCCCATCACGAAATACTAGATCCGTTTGTATTGTGATATCTGTTTGTGTCGAGGCTGTGCGCAGTGCGAGCTGTTCTTAATTTTTACTAGGCTACGTCGACGATTTCCGTTGTGAAGGGGTAAAATCAAATTGCATACGATTACATACTTTTAGCAATAAGTAAAAACTGAAGTAAAAATAATAAATCATTACTTTAAGCAATGCCAAAAAAAAAACAATTAAACGAATCGTTTTACTATTTTTCAATACATGTTTCATGAAGTACTCAAATTCACCAGTAGTTTGATTCCGTGCATTAAATTAATGTACTCACTATGTTATGCAGTTAAAAGAGTTTAGGATGCAGTTACTAACTGGTAAATACTAAGAAATCGTATTTACTACCCACGATTATACAACCTGCTAATAAACGAAACCTGTAAAAAGTCGTAAACAACTGCATACATGGCTTTATACCTTGTTGTATAGGTCATTTTGTTTTGCAAAATATGCAAATACACTTCAATTTACGCCCTAGTAGCAACAATACATTTATAATATTGACCCAATAAAACTTACTCTTATTTCAATTTATACCGGTTCTTCCATTGTTTTGTTGTTTATTAATAGTTGCAATAAAAACGAATAGGCCTTTATAGTTACTTGTTGCCTAGAAATGCTTTGCATGCACTTGGGTCACAAATCGTAAGTTGCAAGTTGCAAGCAAACTAGTTAAGGACTGGACATCATCTTAATTCATTTGGTAGAGCATGTATACGGCTCGCCCGGGGCAGTACGCCGCTAATCCGATTTCTACCGTGAAGCAATTGTTCATAAAACAATTGGTGTTCCGGTCTGAAGGGACTATCTATCAGCTCACGTGTATACTCGTTGTTGCCATCTTGGTTTTCAGATCAACTTCGAATAGGGTAGCTTCTAGCTAATACTAACTGCTCTCTTACTAAAGTATATTAACTTGATGTTATTAACATTAATGTTATCAACTTGATGTTGTTAATCATCGTTTTTTATCGTTCCACTGTTGAACCCAGCTGTCCGCTCTGAATGAGAAGCGTTAAGGCTATAGTCTGCCACTCTGGCCGTACACGCGTTGAAACAATTGACAGTCTTTAGGGAACATTGTGGAGAATTGTACGATGTGCCTTGTCTTATGATCTTGTCCTCCATTGCTACAGCAAGCGTTATTTTAACATTAAAAAGTGCCTTATTCTATACAGGAAGAACAAACGTAACATCACGCCTGTAATCCCCGAAGAGGTAGGCAGAGGAGTGTAGAACACTCCCACGTTTCACCA
>DWDU01002347.1:0-12909 GCA_018245575.1 Jemadia suekentonmiller
CCTATACACCGGGCAAAAAAGCAGCCTGCGACCTATTACTAAAAATGTCCATTAGAAATTGTAACTTAGAAAAATCCTATATAATCCGATCCGGGATTCAAAGCCAGGACTCGACCAGCAATAGCGATAGCAAACACTCGACCAACGAGTTGACCAACTCTACCTAACAATATAATAATAATAAATTATTAATGTACAATAACAACTCCATTCACGTCTCTGTGCAACGTAGAACTCTTTTGTATGCATTTATCGGTGAATTACAACGACGGGCTGCACCAGCGAAATACTCGCCCGTGCGTGTCCATTCCATACACACATATGTATGAACATATAGCTATATACATATGTAGTATACGGTGTTGTTTAAATGTACTCAACATAGCCCAACGAAATGTTTAACTCTCAATACGCTGGGTGCGGTATTTCGTTTGCGGGGCTGTTTTTTGTTGCTTCTACCGTTTTCATGTTCGGCATATGAAGGTGGTGAGCTGGCTGTGAGGTAGACGCTTCATGTGGCATGGCGTATCGCTGTGAAAATGAAACAGGTCAGATCCACTGGTTCGGAAATAGTAGAAATAATGACGAATAAAATATTGTCAACGTAACGTAAAATCACGCCCGTAATCCCCGTAATAATAGGCAGCGGAGTGTAGGATAATCCCACGTTTCACCAGTTTCACTAAGGAATAGTAACTTCACACGTTCTGTCCTATCCTACAAACGTGACATGGGTCTCGTTCTAGTTAGTAGACGCGTTAGAAGACATTGTGGGGAACTCTAAGCCGTGCAAGTCTCCTGAAGCAGGGAGCATTCTAAACCAGACCGTTATCTATCACTGGAACAACAGGACGAAGGCAGAGCAGGTATTGCATCTTTATTTGGAAAAACTTGTAAATTCGTCTCATTAGTCATACCTCAGGCACTCCTCCATCTCAATTTTTGAATGTCCATTAAAATTTTAAAGTACAAATATGTGTAACTACATAATCAGACAGCTGATTAACGGCTCAGCTCTCTCGTTATCACAGCACAGAATTTGCATATTTTGTGAATAAATGGCCGTGTGTGGAAATTTTCTAAGATACTCCTTTTTTAATCACGTTTTAATTATGTATCCGGTACCATAGTCATGCTCATCAGTGGACTCTACTTGATAAAACACCGTTGAATCAAATTTCCCCTTCATAAATGAACTTTCACGATGTCCAGAAATAAAAGCAGACATCGCGCCCTCGTGTAAAACGACCACGAGGTCAAAAATAAAAGGTGCAAAAACCTAATAAATTTGCGAAAAAAAGCCTACAAAAAGACACCGCGAACGTATAACTGAATTACCTGAGTAGGTGGGGGCGTTCATTAGCCGTGTTTGAACGAAGAATTGTGCTATGAATAGATTTTACGCTAGCTATTCAATCAACCGGACTCGACCCAACGTTAACCACCTCTAATATAATAATTAGGCTCGAATTAATTTAACGCTAAAACATGTAACGATTCGACTTTTGTTGAAATAGTTTTGTAGTAGCTTTGTTTGTGTTATGTAACAACTATTACTGGACGCCACTAGACCTTAGTAGGTACTACTAGTGGCGGCTATTAGACAATTTATAACGTCGAATTGAGAAATTATGTATTGTTACATATATATGTTTGAACATAAACATATATAACATTCTCATGTTTTTTGATGATATATCCAAAAAAAACCAAACCTCTCGAACATAGGAAATAGAATGCAAAAATCGGGTATTGCATTTTTATTCGACCGCCTACAACTAACTGGACAGGGACACACCGCAAACCCAAAAACCTACATCCGTCCGATTTGGTGAAAATAAACAATTCCCACCGAGTGCAGCGAGTTAAATCGATAACAGAACGGCCGCCTCGTCAAACTTCAGCGAAGCTGCACTCGAAACGCTGGTCAAAAAATGCTTTAAAGCTATGTATGTTTATCTTTCCTTATAGTTGCTAGCAGTACTAGTATTCGTTACTACTACTGCTACTGTAATACTTGTAGTTGTAGTAGCAGCAGTAATAGTAGTAGCAGTAGTAGTTGTAGCAGTAGATTCTTTTCTTAAATGAAGCTAACCTAATCTTTTTCAGTTCTGTCGGTCTGAAACATATTATTTTTTTATATATATTTAATTATATAAATTTTCTAGAATGCTTAACGAATTTGTCATTGTATTCCAATAAATATTAAACACCAATAATAAATTGTAAGACGATTATTGTAGAAATGAAATATTCATGTGTTTCAACATCTAAATTAAAGATCTTAATAAAATATTTAAAAGTGTTCTTCTAAACATTGGCAATTCACAAGCACTGCATTTGTTATTTTAAAATCATAAACGTGAGTCTTACAATTCGATTTTCGTTATAATCGAAAAACTATCCCATCCAGCGTTGCGTAGTGAGTTCACAGTAACTAAATATGGCTTGCTAATACAGTGGAGCACAAAAGAAAACATAACTTCCATTCGGAGCCAAATACCGTGATATCTCGAGGATCCTTTCTGGCCGAATATCCCCAAAACTGGGTTAGTAATGCCGTCAGCACAATGGAGCGTCTGAACAATGCGTCTCTGACACACTGTTACATGCTGGATATAATTAGCTATGGTGTATGGATTTAGATTTTGTTGTTGCGATAATTTTTATGAATGCGCTGAACAAACATCTGCTGGTGCAGATTTGCGAATTGACAAGCGAACGATCTTATTGAAATGTCACGGTAGAAAACTGATACCTACATTATATTGAACGAGACGCGCCAAAAAATGGTCAGTCTAAATGTGTGTGCGCGTGTGTGTACGGGGTTTTTAACGTATCTTGATAAAATATTCTGTGCTCATTGTGGGCGGATTTGTGTTGGTTATTATAGGAATTTTGTACTTTTTTTGTATTCGTTGAATGGAAACTGAAGTTTTAGGGCAGAAACCAATAATTAAATATTTTAATTTTATGTCGAACATATTCGATGTATAGGTTCTGTTATGTATTAAAAAATATTCCAATTTATAAATGTATTGTAAAAAAAATAATGCAAATACTTTCGATTATAAATATTAAAGTCAAAGCAATGACTATTTTAACAACTTATAATTACAATTTTCTAATTTAAAAAATTGTGCTTAACCTATGCAATTTCTAATAAACGTTTTATTTTCCAATATATATTTTGCATTTGTAACCAACTGTCATTTGTTTGACATCAAGCACTATTTATATATTCTAATATGTATAGAAATGCTACTTTTTCGTGAACGCATCGCGCTGGCAGGAAAAGGAACAAGAGTGGGGGTAGAAAAGAAAGAAAAAGCGTTTAAATGAGTGTGTTCCGGCACGCGTCCGGCCGTCAGCGCGTCAGATCCAGTGACCTTCGTCAAACTGACAGATTACGCATATCGCTGTTATGCAATACTGAGCGAGCAGTCAGGCGGACGTCTGAATTATAGTATCCATATTGTATTGATCGCTATTGTATTAAATTTGTGCTTATGAAGAAGCGGATATACGGAAAGTTAGTCATACTGTTGGATTCGATTTCGTAGAACTAATAAGCACGTACTAAAATATGCACTCGTGTTACGGATATCTTGTAATAATAAGAGGATTAAAGAGCGGCGACTACGTATTATTAAGAAAATAGTACACTGCCCGGCGCACTCTGGACATTGCGACCAATCCTTTCACCACGATGACTGATCAATAACGATCAGCTGTCGACTCGAATAAGAAGAATAGTTAATTTAACTGCCTCATCTTCCATAATGATCACTATGTTTAACCGTCTTTCATGGAGGCAGAATTATTGTTGTCCTAATTAATGATTTGGAAATATCGAAATTAGGTTGTAGTAGGCTGGATAATATTTTAAAAATGGAAGAAGCAGTGTCACTAAAAAAAATTGTAACTCCATATGTATTTAACATAGACGGCATGAGGAAATAAACCGAGCGTTATTTCAACAAAAGCTCGATCCCATTTGCATTTCGCGTCTCGAGAGATACTTTCTGCGAAGACCAGATTGGCTCCCGTCTTTATTCGCCCGAGGAATGTATAATAGAATCCCACACGTTAGCATAATGTTGGGGCAAATGGCGCGCGACGGAGCCCCGCGTATTGGAGCCGTGACAGAGTTTTATCAGTCGTGATAAGGTAAATCCTGTTTAGACTGAGCGTCCAATACTAAGGGCGAGCGAGCTTCAACTTTGTTTTATTTAATATATTAAAGAAAAGATGTAATTTTTTTGTATATGAGAGGACTGTCTCGAGGTGAAGTCCTGGGTTCGATCCCTGGTTAGGTATTATGGCGTTTTGGCGACTTGAACTTCCCAGTTGTATATATTTGTGTCGAGTGTACGTCAATAGGCTTACCGCTTATTCTATGTGATGCATAATATGGCTGTTGAAAAATGAGAGCACTAAACACTCTGCCTACACCTTCGGGGCGATACAGACGTGATGGTTATGTCATGTCACGTGATGTGACAAGCGAACGTCTGACCACGATTGACCCTGTCAGATAACACAAATGCGTCCCTAAATGGACGGATACCTAGGATAAGCCTATTGGCCCTACTCTGAAACACCTTAAATGACTAAGTTGATGAATTAAGATACCTGTATGCTTGATTCTATCCTTTATCATTACATCAGTGTATAACCATATACTAAATACTACCGGTAATACTGGTCAGTGAAGTGTAAAATTTGAATAATAATAATATTTTTTACTGACCACTACATACGAGTATATTATATTAAAGTATAAGTATAGTAATAGGATAATTTGTTACAATATTGTTTAGTCATTTAACCCGTATAATATATAAAGGAAAGTAGTCGATACGAACGATTAGAAAGTTTAATAACAGAAAATGTATTTATGTACATGACGCAAATATAAATATAGAATGATTCACAACTTACATTTTCCCCTCTAGCTTTATCTAGCAAGCACTCGCATGGACGATGGGCTTTATAAAATCGGTTCGGTTTGGAGAAGTGATCCGTGGCGCGGCCGCAACGCTATCGCGCGTCGCCCGCACCGTTTTATGGCCGCTCGGAAAAAAAAATCAGATCCGACTTTCATAGTTTTCGAAAACTTGCGATTGTATCGCGGCACAATTTTTCCGTACATTTTTTGGAGCGCTGAAAAATGTTCTACCAGCTTTTGTTGTCTGCCGTATCATCACGTCACGTCCATTACGGGGTGGACTGAGAGTACCAAATACCAAATATCTATCGTTACAGATCTGATGTGCCTCTTCTGCATTCATTAGTCTCTTTATTCACGGAAGCCGGTTTTCAATCCATTAGCTTTTTTGAAATTTAACAGAGTTACCTTAAAAGTGTCTGGCTGAGAGCGTATAACTTTGACATCTAAGCTATCTATGCACTTCTAATACTTAGACATATATTAACAATGAACAACTCATTAAGCGCTTAAGATTTTTGGAGGAAATATTAGACAGTATTTCCTATTTTTCCCGATTCCAAGAGTGAACAGGCGCTTCCTAGGCAAGCGTACTATATCCCAAGCTGCATCTTTCCATCAGGAGGGACAGGAGTCAAACGCAAGCCTATTGTGTAGTTAAAAAATACGTCCTTATTTGTTACCATACTTCAAGCTTCAAGCACCATCTATGGAAAATGAAACAGGTCGCACCGCGAATTACTTTAATAAAGTTCATAATAAAACATAAGACTTCATTTGACGAAATATTTCAATTTAAACTAATGTAACTAAGTAAATTTTGTACAGTATTTCTAATGTTTGTGATAACCTGACCAGCATAAACATCATATGTGGCTCTATTATTGGGAGCTCTCCTCTCCTATAAAAAGAATTATTCCATAACTTATTTGACGAAATACAGCGGAAATTTTTTAAAATAATATAACAAACATCACTATAAGACCAAGATGAAGTACACAAGTCTCGGGATTCAACACTGTTTCATACTTCACGTGGGTTTTGAAAAGGTGCCTATTCACGTCGTATTCATCGAACGATAAAAATCAAAGATCGGATAGCACATACACTAACTGCGTAAAAAAAATTCCTGGCGATTTTTCGGTGGTCAGTAAAAAAGCTGGGCCCCGAAACTATCAGCATACATTCAGCGCGACCGGCGAAAGCTCTAGCGCGTTTACAAATAGAGAACATTGTATCGTTCCATTTTTGAATTTAAATTTTTCTATAAATGCTCACAAAATTGTTGGTGCCTATATTCTGTCATAATTTAATAACACATTTCGCTTAAACAGCTAATTATATATCATACTAATGATGTGATAAGATCGTAAAAATAAATCTAATGATTTGTTATCTAATGATAATTGCGAGTAATTCAATCTCGTAATAATGTTTAAGAATACGTAGCATAATTGGAAATTTTTACACTTACGTAACGGAAGAAGAAATTACAAAATTGTGTTATGAATGCCTGATTTACTGAGGCTATGTTATAGTAACTATAGTATTTAGTGTATGCACGCAGTGTTTATATTTTTAGGAAAATGATTGGTAATTAGTAGTTTACGAATAAGGTAGTCCTGAAATTTCTGGATCACTAGAAACTTATAGAAAAATACAATTTGACCCGGAATTTCAACCCTGGAGCTCTCGCTTGCAAGGAAGACGACGAGGCAGTGCAGTCGATAGCCACTCAATAAATACTCCAATTGAAATGCTGTAGCGTACTAGCTGTTTCCTAAACATGTTGGTATTCACAGAGAAAGATAATTGAATAGATTTGTATTCAATTACCTCAGAACTTTCCAGAACTCTAGAAGTAAGTACGACATTTTATTAATTTTATTATTGTGTCATCCAATAACCTAATAATTCCGCTCAAGTCATCCAAACAGCATGTTTACACGCTCGGTCAATTATACAAATACAGCTTAATTTATAGCATAGGTTCTCAAACTTATCATCTACCGTCCACTTTGAGAATCCAATATTTTGCGACGCGTAGTAAATAAACCTATCGTCATTTGAGGTTTATCGTTTTGCAAAATCAATACTTTCGTCCTCGCTGATATTACGACTTTTCACCGTCGCTCTGTAAGCTTCCTGCGCTCAAATCGCGGATTTTGAGAATATTGGTACATATGACGGCCTCGTTGGTCGTATTGGGTACATGTGCGACTGCCGATCATGAGGTCCTGGGTTGAAATCCCGATTGGGGCACTAATGGAATTTTTTAAACTATATTTTCCAGCAGTTGCTAGGAGTTTGGATATGTGCCCGGTGTATGACAATACGCTCACCACCTATTCCATAGTGGGACGTAAACGTAACTGGTGACACGTTGGAGTGACACTCGTCAGCCTACCTCTTCGGGGATTACAGGCGTAATGTTAGCGATGTTCTGTTTACTAGTACGTACATCAGTCAATTATACCCGTAGGTTTTAATTCGGGGAATTACAGCACGTCAAGCCGAAGTGGGCCCGAGAACAATCCATTATCGTTTCACGCTTAATTGTGATGCGTTCGAACAAAAACTCCGCACCGTCCGCCTGCTGCCGCCTAATGACCTCATAAAGTCGAAATTACACGCACCGTTAATTTCACCATACGCCGATGCGATAGGTCTGCGCGCGTCTTTAAGTTGCTGGAAAGCATATGCTAGTTTTATTGTACATATTTGAAATGACGGACTCCGAGACGTTACGCGCTCATGTGCATTGATGTCGTAGAGGCGAGACAGGAGTGTTAGAATAGACATATTTGGAATTCGGTGCTCTCTGCCTACTCTGTAGGAGATCAGGCATGACGATATTAAGGTAATAGTAATAGGCAGTGATAGCCAAGCGGTTTTAAATTCAGCCTTTCACTCCGGACACTTGGGTTCAAATCCTGACAAGCACCTCTTTTCATGTGCGTTTTATATTTAAATATCACTTGCTATATCAGTGAAGGTGAACATCGCGAGGAAACCTGCACATCTCAGAGTTCATAAAAGTGCATGTTGTGTAAAGGCGTGTGAAAACTGCCACCCCGCGCTTGCCTAGCGTGGTGGATTATGCCTTAATCTCTTTCATTCAGAGAAGAGACTCTTGTTCCAATAGTTGTACGATAAAAGTTTCGGGAAACATATATTTTTTTTTTGTATAAATAGCATATTAGAAGTAGCGTATTACAAAAGTATTATCCGACCTAGACTTTCCATTCTTTTATCGACGGAAACATTCAATCACTTGAAGGCTTGTTCAGACAGATAAGACATTTGTTTCCTCCCCGGCGAAGACAGAGGGCGCGCGGATCGGGAAGTGGCATTTGGCACGGGCAATTGGCGCTCCTGATAGGATCGCGAGCTGAGTTAGCAGGAGCGTAGACTAGGATCGAGCGGACGAAACATATAAGACTCTTGCAACGATTTAATACTAATAATTCACCTACACAACTCTCGATAAACATTCAATCTAAAGCAGATTTCGGTAGGAAAAGCTCAATTTATATGAAAAGACTTGTATTCGCCAACTTACGTCGGCTAGTGCTTACTGCATAGTGAATAGCTTGGAGCAGACCTTTTTTTGAGTCATTCATCTTGATTTTTCGATTTACTTATTTTGACCAAAATCAGCGTGCGAGTATGAAGAAGAGAGCGTTTAATTTAGAAAAAGTACGTTTGGTCTGTAAGAACACAGGTGTTTAGCATTCGGCGGTATCTGTACAATAATATGATATAGACGTTGACAATAAATATATTGCTTGCCTTATATATTGATTGGCTCGTTAGTAAAGTGGTCGCAAGCGCGACTACCGTTCAAGAAGTCCTGGGTTCAATGCCCGGGGCGGCTACTATTCAATTTTTCCAATTTATGTTAGAATTTCTAAAAGTGGCGCCGAATCTGGATTTATGCCCGATGTATGGCAATAGGCTCACCACGTATTCCATAGTGGGACGTAAACGTAACTGGTGAAGCGTAGATGTTTGCTCACCCACGTACACCTCTCCGGGGATTACAGGCGATGTAACGTTGTCGCCGTTAATATTTACCGTCCCCCGGCCTACAGCGTGTGATCTCGCGCGGTGCGGTGTCGGCGCGCCACGACATCGTTTCCGCCCGAGTGAGTGATACTGTATTCCGCAGATCCACTTGCTTCTTTTACGCTTAGATGCCGTGATTACGCAAAGAATTCTTCTGGTTATTGACTTTGTGATCTCTAAGTAGGTGTATTACTTTTTTGGTGTTTTCGAAGTAACGTAACATCACGCGCGTAATCCCCAAAGAGGTACACAGAGGAGTGTAGCACACGTTTCACCAGCTACGTTTACGTCCCACCATGGAATAGATGGTGAGGCTATTGCCGTACACCGGGCACATAATGTCATTGTCACATGACTGTCAATATGAAAACTATGAAAGTAACAAGTTGTATTAACATTTTAACAATTTTTATATTGATAATTCCACTGAACTGAACTGAAACATTTCGTAAACAAAAGAATTCAAAAAGCTATTCGGAGTAATTATTCAATATCAGAATAAAAAAGGTCCACATTGAACATGTAAATAAAGACGAGTACCCAAATACCAAAAGAACCAGAAAAAACACAATTCTTCCCTGAGATATAGGTATACACCTCACCGAGAATCGAACTCAAAACACTTAGCAAGCTTCGAACTTCGCGGTGATCAATATACCAAAGGGGTCATAACCAGTTCGTTCCTAAATAGACATTTTATTAACATTTGCTTTATATTATTTTCGTTCTTTCACTAACCAACTGTCCCAAACAGCAGTTTGACGATAATTAATTAATCAACTGTTAAACAACAGGTTGAATATTAAACGTAGTTAATTGCTCCACAATAATGTTGTTAGACCAACTGACACCGATACAAAAAAGCTGTTATATCACCTGTTATGATTCACTAACTCCGCCACTATTGGCTTGGTTTGTTTAAGATAATTATTTGATATAAATATATATAAGTTGAAAGGAGAAGATTTTAAACGGTAAAAATGGAGCTTGGTTAATCGCATACAAATTTAGTGCCGATAATTCGTCTGAAGGTGTTTTGTGATAATCAGACTGATAATAAATCTATCCAAGGCCCTTTCTCTTCACCATGAATGCAGACCAACTAGTTTTATATAACTTATACCTCAATTCATTAGTTATCATAATTATTACTTCCGCTTATAACACCGTCGATAGCTCCTCCAATATTTTTAATATTGGAAAATTCAGAATGTAGTATTTAAAAACTAAAAGCTACAATTTACATACATACATACATACATACACACACACACACACACACATAGATAAGCCGTCACGTCCACACATAACACACAATCGTACACCGTTCCTTATTATTCAAGTTTTTATTTGCTTAGAGCAATATCAAAGCAACGCCATCATTAGGTTAGCCGCAGGAGATACGCGGTTTATATCTTTATTGTGTTTTTATTATTGCCGTTCTATTGGATGCAAATCACAATGACAGGTGGCTCAATACATTTTTAACCTTGTGCGGTTAAAAATAAAGGCTATGCGAGATGTCTTGGTGATATGAAAAAGCTATAAAAGGTGTCGTGTGTGAGCTTTAATGTTACGCAGCTGACGCCACCTAGCGTTTGACGAGTTAATACAGTCGCATGGTATTGTTTTTATTGCTTTCTTTATTTCAAACCAAATATCTAATAAGTGCAGCCCAAAATAGCCTTTATTACCAACGCAATGACGGTCAATGTAGACCACATCAGACAAATTATAGGCATAATCATTAATGCAAATAATGTCGGAAATGCTTGATGTTCGTCTGTTGATAAGTAATCGCATATAATTAGTACCTTCATTACACATTTCTAATATCGAAGTACTTTTGAAGTTTTTCCAATGCAATATACAGTGGGGTTCTTTAAAAGAGACGTGAAAAAAGCTCTCTTACAATGACGGCAACGCATTGGCAGCCAGTCTGCCTATAATCCCCGAAGCAGTAGGCAGAGGAATGTAGAACACTTCCGCATTTCGCCAGTTGCGTTTACGTCTCACTATGGAATAGGTGGTGTTGATGAGCCTATTGCCATACACCCGACACATATCCAGACTCCGGGCCACTACTAGAAAATCTAAACTTGAAAATTTTGTAGTGTCCGATTCGGGATTTGAACCCAGGACCTTCCGATCGACAGTCCCACTTGCAACCAACACGACCACGTAGCTTACGAAGCACATATAAATTATTTTTATCCAAACTGGTAACACGTGGTACTACACTCCGCTACCTACCTCTTCGGAGATAACAGGCGTGATATTACGTTTTTTTATTCACACTGTTGGATTTTCAAAACAAATTGATCCCGCTCTACATGTCGACGTTTAAAATCCATGTACTGCTAGCTCAACATTACAAGGTCCTATACTCCAAAACATTATTATGTAACATAGTGCGTTGTGGGGTTGAGCGAACGATACAATTAACGTCTTGTACAAAGACATTTTTATATGGCCACTGACGCTATTAATAGGCCTATAACCGACGGAGCGGAACATCGCTGGTCACGACACATTGCATCCATGCCCCAGACTCGTTTTACAACAGCTACACCAATTGCCAAACGTTACTTTTGTTTGATCGTAACAAACTTGTAATTAGAGAATAGTTAGTGGAATAGAGAGTACTTAGAGGAATTTTAAAGGCTATTCTGAAGGTGTACATGAAAAATTGTGCAGGTGCAAGGTGCATTAAAATAATGCTCTTTAAATTTATTATTCAGTGTTTTTGTATGACATGTAATTATTATTATTGTTATTTTTTGTAAAATTAGTGCCTCCTTGTTCAAGTGGTTGCAACGCGCGACTGTTGGTCGAGAGGTCTAGGGTTCGATTCTTGGATCAGGTACTATTGCATTTCCTAACTTGGAATTTCTAGTTTAAATATCTAGTAGCGACTCGTAGTCTGGCCTAGTGCCCGGTATATGGCAATAGACCCCACCAGTATTCCAAAGTGGGACGTTAATGTATCTTGCACGTGGGCGTATATACTACAGTCCTCTGCCTAACTCTTCAGAGATCGCAGGTGTGATGATGTTACTTAAAATGTTTTACTCAAATTTACCAATGCTTGTAATCATAAAAAATGTATCCTTAAAATTTATATTACAAGCGATCTTTTATTAAGCAAAGAAAAGCACAATACATGAGTCAGGTTCATATCTAAGTAATACAACATGCTATTTACTGAAATATCCCCGTAAACATATCTGCATACAAGTACCAGGAAAATATGAAAAGGCAGGTGGTAAACAAGGCCGCTGTGTCCGCCGCTCGTATCGAGATAATTAAGGGCTGAAACAGGAGAGGCATTCAGAGGTGTCGTGTCACGCGGAGCTGGCTCGTGTTGCTCGGCGGGGCGCCGCGACTCTGCGAACGTTAGGGCTGTCACGTTTAATATTTACGATTAAATTTATTATTTGCTTACATTATTTACAGATGTATATTTTCGTGGTAAATGTGTACGACGCACGTTATGTCAGTAATAGTAAATATTTGACAATCAACGCTCTCTATCTAGCTTGTAATGGAGCTGGCGTGATGATATGAATTAAGAATATTTAGGATATAAATTAAAATAAAAAGTAAAATATTTTTTTTACATATAGGTACCTAATACATATTAATGTACTGCATGTTTTGTCTTCCGAATTTTTTTATCGTTTCACTTATTGACGTGAATCTCATCTCAGAATCAGAGGGTTAAAGTCATAGTAATGATATATATAAAAGAAATAAATTGTGTTATAATTAACGAGCCTTCCATTTTCTTGGTTGGAAATTGTAAAATTAACATTTGCTCAGTGACAACCCTGCGCTTAGATTTCACATTAGAGTTGACATTAGGGGTGTCGGCGCGTCCATGGGCTCGT
>DWDU01002348.1:0-12908 GCA_018245575.1 Jemadia suekentonmiller
GACCAACATATTTGGTCTATTATTTAGTATAGTAAAAGATTTACACAATTCAATATATCAAATTCATGAATCATTTAGGCACATTTTATGTTACTATAACCGTTTGATAAGGTTCCGTTACTATGCTTAAGGGGTTAAGGACGGAGATTATGAGCAAAACCATATTTGGGGAGGACTGCGCCCGCAGCTAAGACTGCCTGGTGATTATGGTAACGGTGAACTGTATTTAAAAAAAAATAACCTTTCCGATGTTGAGGCCAGCCAGAGTTGGCTCCGCGCTCCGAATCCCACTCGTCGCTATGGGCTTGATCTGTATTTCTGTATTTTACCCATATTTCAATCCACCGCTTCCATTCGTCGTCGCCTTCTGGTGGATTCCAACCTCCCCAGGTGTCGCCTTGCGGAAAGTAGATATTCTGATTGTATTTATTGTGAGATTCTTCTTCTGGGGTGTTCCAATAACCTCCTGGCCTACATGGCCACGACAAGGGTACTGCTGATAAAAATACTATCACACACATTGTCATTTTCTCAGTGACAAAGACAAAAGATGGTGATCAATAAGAGAAATATAAATGAAATTAAAAGCAGTCGGCCTGCATAAAAACAGTTATCGTCAGCAGTCAACAAGCTTACTTACTATTCCATTAAATCATAAAATCGATTATATTTCACAATCAAACAACTACTCTAACTAAAGACTCCGATACACTAGTCGAGAAACCTAGAAGGAATCCTTACTGTAGATTTTTGTTATTATAATTTTATTACTACTCGTACCTACATCGTCACGCCAGATCCCTCACCGAAAAGTCCGGAAAACCTGAAAAAGCACCTAATTATATGTACGAGTATCAATAATTACAGACAGGAAATACTCCATCTACATTCACCACTCCAATTTAACTTGATTTAAATATTAAGTGCCAATATTTACTATGATTGAATTTTTTTAAATCTGTAATATGTTCTACCTATACATGATCTTAAACATAATTTTTAATTCTAATCTACTTGTCTTTACAAAGTTATATGCGTTTTAAAAATTTAACATTACCTGTTGTGAAGGTGAACGAAAACATCCTGAAAAATCTCGTACATCTTAGATTTATCCGGACCCTAAGCCGTAAGAAGCCTGCCAACAGTCTCTTGTTCAGCGATGCATACAGTATCCTTAATAATTATAAAATATATTATTTTCACTGGCCCGTTGGTGCAGTGGTTAGTGAACATGACCGTTGCGCCGCGGGTCGTGAGTTCGATGTCCACCCAGAATAAATATTTGTGATGGGGACAAGTATTTGTTCTGTGTCTAGGTGTGAAATAAAAAACTATTATATATGTCTATTTAAGTATATATGTATATGTATATACGTAGTTTATCAGCCGTCTGGTTACAATACCTCAAGCGCTGTTGTCCCTTACTTTGGGATCAGATGACCATGATGTGTGGAGATGTCCTAAGATCTTATTACTATTATCTTATTATTATATATTCTTATTATTCAAATAAAATATGGTATAGTATTATAGGCAATTGAAGATTTCAGCACTGTCGTATTAGCGTATAATAATTTTAAAGCACTGTTTAATTCTAACAACATATGACCACTATCGTATATTTACTTGTTACCATTGTGTTGAATTCTTTACTGTTAAGTTTACGAACTAACGTTAATTAATTGCATTAGTCACGGTTGCTTGATGATTTATAAAAGGTGTAGCCAATAAAATCTTGAAAATGTTAACGTCATAATTTTTATCCACTGAATAATGGTTTCTATACAAAAAATGCTTATGCAAAAATACATATTACCGTAATTATCTTATACCTATAGGTATAAATACGTAATAAATTATCTACCCCTGTCTCTAATATGATATACCTACATTAACATGGAGTCCGCGCGATACTCAATTTGAATACTAGATCAATAACTCCTATTTCAAAAAATCACCTATCAGGGCGAGATGAACAGGTCGTGACCTACTTTAACGGATCGTACTGAGTATGACGCAAATAGGTTAAGTACGGGACATTCCTCAAAAATCCTGTGAAAATTCATAGGATTTCATTTTTTACATATATTTTTTTACACATTACTGCTGTTGTTCACGATGTCTGCTTAGAGGCACTCTTAATTAGTCTATACCTATGTATCGATTAAAACCTTTGATCAACATTATGTTACATACATGTTAAATATCAGAAATTGAATGTATAGGCTAACCATGGTAAATATCTATGACCAGAATGCTTATTAAAATGAAATGGTTATCTTGTGTTAATACATCGTCCCTAAACCAGCGACGATATGGGCGGATTTAAAATTCATATTCTTTAGTGGCTTACGAAAGAACTAAAATCTAGTTTAAAGCAAGGTCATATTCTGATTTCTATGCATTTATTGGTAGTCAAGTAAATTATTTCACTCCATTACTCAAATTCATTTATGTGTGACGATTTTATCACGTAAATGTTGTATCATTGATTATATTGATAAGATTTCGATTTCATACCCTTTCGATGACATGAAACATCGATATGATAAACGTTCGATGTGATAAGAGATCGATGTAACGTGTTCGATGTCGTTAACTTCGATGTTGTATTATTCGATGTGGCAAATGGAACCCGTCGTATCCTAATCCTCAAATCGTATAATCGAGAAATTACAGTACCAAATGAATATTAATTAAAAGTAGCAATCATTTCCATAGTAATAGTAGGTAATATCTTGGAACATAATATGTTGGGACATCTTCACACACGGCCATCTGATCCCAAACTAAGCGTCAAGAGAGCTTGTGTTATGGTAACCAGACGGCATATATACATATAACATAACTACATATATACATATAAATATATACTTAAATAGATATTTTTGTTACATCCAGACACAGAACAAATACTTGCGCTCATCACACAAATATTTATTCTGAGTGGGAATCGAACCCACGACCCTCGACGCAACAGTCAGGATCACTAACCATTGCACCAACGGGCCAGTCAAAGCCAGGTAAGGAGTAAAACTATATATATTTTCAGTGTGCTTACAATTAACATCGATTTAGTAACTGTAAAATAACAAAGCTTAGTAGTAAATACTAGCCCAGTAATAAATCTTATTAACATTCTCATTCATTTACAACAGGGAATACTAATAATGAGATGACACGTTATCAATGTTAATCAATCCAATATCGATTTTTATATATCGTTTTCATACATGGCTATCGATATCAATTGCACGGCAACACTACCTGTCTGGCAGCTGCCCAGCTAAAAGAGCCTGCCCGGGATAAATTCAAGTCAGTCAGACATTACCCGTCGTCGAAGTGTGTAGTGATATTTGTGATTATGGTAATAGCTGCCGTGAACATTTTATGGGTGCGAACAAAAATATTATGATAACATAGTGATCTAAATTTTAATTAGTTGACATTATCTAAACCTACCTCTTAATATTTGCTTTCATCAATTAAATTAACTTTCCAATTTTGGTCAAAATAACACAGTATAATCATATTAAAAATATTTTACTCGTAGTATCAACATACATTTTGATAAATACTGTGTTCCAGGCGTATACCAAACAATGATGATGTTTACATCCACTTAATCAAGTAATTGCACAAACTTGCTAGTCTCCGCAATAAAATGTGTGAAGAAAATATCGATCAACGACATGAGTCGTCTAAAAGACGGCATTCCAAATTAGAAATGAATTTCACAAACAGGCTATCAGTCCTCATGTGGAAGCACTTGATAGTGCGAAAGAAAAAATATCTATTTACTATCACAGAACTATGTTTTCCAATTATATGTTTCCTCGTCTTATTCGCTTTTAAAGACAAAATCAATGCAAAGCCGAAATCGTTTGTGATGGACAAATACATCGTCAAACATACGGTAAGTACAATTTGTGTTTTTTTAATACTATTTAGCCATGAAACTTAATACCTCAGCTATTATCTTTGCCTGATCAGAAACCATTAACTTACAACCATAACAAAGCAAAATAGATTCAACTATGTTTGATATTTATGATGGCATGACAATATTTTATACACACTACCATAGTCTTTATTCATAGTTTTATAATAATGTTGATAAAACTAATTAATTTCTCAATACATTTATTTTATGACTATCTTTTTATTCACTGGTCAACCTGATCATTGTAGTGTTATTCCTGCAACTTTGAATATATGATAGCTACATTAATACAAAGATCCTATTGTGTAAATAGTAATCTTTAAAGCTACATACTTCTTATTGTATAATTGTCAACATTGTTGAATTCATTTTGGAAAAATTGTGACTGCCTTATTTTGTTATTACTTATTAAGTGACCAATTTTATTGTGAACAAATGAAATACATGTTGAGCCTGTCCATACACTTACATATGTGCTTTTTATTTGGTTTTATTAATATAATTGTTATATCAAATCTGGATTTAAAGTAATTTTGTTAGATTTCAATATAACAATGGGCTCACCACCTACTCCATTAATTCCATCGGTGATAGGATGTATAATGTAACTGTTGAAACATGAGAGCGTACTACACTGCTGCTCACCTCTTCAGGGATTACACCTTATAGTACTCCTAATATTAGTTGCATATGTATTATGGCTAAATCAATGTAGTACCACTGATTCTTTGTATTCGGATATAAACAATATGATGTTGGTAATAAAAGGTGTTCTGAATTAAACTGTTTCTATTCTGTCACAAGTATTACTTATTTGTTCTTACTTTATTGTAACACTTAAAATTAGTTTACATAAGGTGGCTTGATATATTCTCAACCTATCTTCCCGAAGCAATAGTAAAGATATGTGGTAGAAAGATCAACACCAACAGTAGTTATAAAATAATATACCATAACTTCAGACCTGTATTTCGCAAAGAAGTAATTAGAGGAGTGTAGTACTTCCACTTTCCACAAGTTATGTTATATGTCACATGAAATAGGGGGTAAGCTTATTGCAGTAAATTTGCAGTGTTGACTTTGGAAAAAGGTAATATCATATATGTAGTTCCTGAATAGGTATGCAGAGGAGTGAAATACACTCCCACATATCACCAGTTATGTTTACATCACACTATGAAATATTGCTACTACAATTGCCATACAATGGGCACAAATCCCGACTGCAAGTCATTGCTACAAATTTTTACTAAAAAAATCTAAATAAAAAAAATCCAATAGTATCGGACCAAGGACTTAAAGTCAGGAACTCTTGATCAGCAGTTGACACTTGCAACCATACAACAAGGCAGTCATTTTAAAGAAACATTGTTAGGGCTGATGATGTTAAGGTTTTATTAAAAATAAAAGTGCAATGATTATTTAATAACCGACTTGTAGTTTTTAATGCCATAATTTACAAAAAATACAAGGTTCAACACTATGTTGGACACAGAGGCAACTTTGGGATTGTCCTGTCAAGTAGATGCTGGCTGTGACTAGCTGAAGACAAGAAGTGTTGATACTTGTTATATGTAGGCTATTTCCAGCATTAGAGTGAGTTTAGAGATGACAATAAGACACTTGTATTTAATCAACAACATTGGTATTTTTATGTCCTGATCCTGAACACCACATTAGTAACTATCAATGGACTGAATTTTCAACTTATCAGTTCTCTACTTCTCGTTTTTAAGGAACAGCTATAATTGAATGAATAAAATGCTTGATTTATTATCTTTGCAGTTTCCGATACTGATCGAGGAACTCCCTGCACCGAGCAAAGTTTATTTTTATCCAGAAAATAATTACACGAACGTTATTATGGACTCTGTCTTTAAACACTTGTACTCTGAGGAACAATATAAAAGAGGCTCAAGTGTTCAAAGTGAGTAATCAAGAATATTTCTTTATATATACAACCCATGTTTTGCATACAAACACAAGTAGTACTAACAGATGCATTGCTATTTGTTATGATTGAAATATCTAACTCGCTCGATTCCTGTATCTGACTTGTTACATTTAATTAAATATGCATTTTTTAACAGAATCCATCAGACAACGTAAAGTGATACCAGTGAACAACCCCGATGAAATCCTCAGCTCCACGATTATTTTGGATAAAACAGTAGCCTTTGTGGATTTTTTGGTATGTCAAGTTACCATTTGCCTGTATTGATCAATATGTTGTTGTCCTTAGCTATTTTCTGCTATATGTACAGTGTAAGTTATAACAACTCTTCATGTTAATAGTTAACAAAGGAGTGTAACATCGAAAGCAGGGACCTAAGACAGCTATGGTAATATGCAACTGTCAACATCAAATATTACTGAAGTTGTAGTTCAATGTCATTTAGATACTTTACTGTATGTGATTATTTTATTGGATTATCTTGAACTGGTATGTCAACTTACACCTAAGCAGTACACTAACTACACCTAAGCAGTAGTGTTTGCATTGTTACTACCAATTTAAAGGGTTTAATTATTTGGCATATTGTATATTGTACCATTTTAGTCCTTTTAATTCTTAGAGGCAGCAAAATGACTGTGACCTATGTCAGGTAAAGTATTTAATTGGTTGATTAAAGTAGTATAATACATATTTCACAATGATTTTACTACTACCTACCAATTTGGAGTCAACTGAACTGATTATGCCAAAGTATCTATTCATGTAAATGTATATTATTTAGGTGGTGGGCAATATAATAATACATCGTGGCTAAAATAAAACAGTGCATTGTATAAAGGGACTAAATGACAGTATGTCAAGCGAAGGATCTATTTATTATGAACGTCATTACCAAATGATAACGGTTAAAAGAACAGTTCTCGGTTGGGGACTCAGATCGTATGACACACGATTGTGATATACGCGTTTCATAATATAATCGTGGCTATGTATATGTACGTATAGCCCGATCTCGTGTTATCGTAAACATAAGTTCGGAATCGCCAAACAATTGAAAAGGCAAACCGTCTCATTATAAACAAGTTCTTGAATAAATAAATATATAATCAAATGCGCCTATTGAAATTAGCGGTATAATAACTAGATTAAGGTTACATTAGGACGGTATAGATACGCCATGTATCCTTGTTAGAACAAACTGACAGAGAAACTAAATTTTTTTTATACATTTGGAACGCGTTGCTGATACTAGTATTCATTGGAGGCTAGAAAAGAAAAATCAAGCATTCCAAGTGGTGAATATCTCCAGTGCTGGAGGCAATCAGCTCCAATTGAACTGAACAACCCAACTAGTTAGGTGCAACTCCTTTCGATGGTCATAACTCTGTCTCATGAATATACGATTATGTATACGTCAATAATACGTAATAAATTATTTTCGTCAATCATACGTAATAATATCTCGTAATAATATATCATCGTCAATAATAAATAATGATTCCTTTTATTTTTACTTTAGACAACAATAATAATAAATTGCTTTCTAACGCCTGTAGTCCCCGAAAAGGTAGACATAGGAATGTAGTACCTACACTCCCAGCCACGGATCACCAGTTACGTTTACGCTGTACTATAGAATAGGTGGTGAGCCTATTGTCATACACCGGGCATATTTCCAGGCAGCGAGCCACTACTAGAAAATCTAAATTAGAAATATCCAGTAGTGCCCGAACCGGGTTTGAACCCAGGACTTCCCGATCGGCAGTCGCGCTTGCAACGAACACGACCAACGAGATAGTATTTCATTTGCTTTCTATTGATCCTGCATAACTTAGTGGATGCAACCTTGTACCTGATGGAGGCGTTGCTTAGCAACGCAAGTAAACATACGTCACTCCACACTGCATAGAACAAACCTCCCCGAGCGTGTTTGTTTGTCTGTGTTTACTGGAACTCTTCTCAGAAACTTGACAGAAGATTTTATTGTTGATGTCCTCTAACAATAAGTTGATTAATACCTGTACAAGGCGTGTATATAAATTTATGATTGACGCCAGTTTTGCATAAAGTAGCCGCTCTATGTTGTAACGTCCAAATTCAAAAATATTGTCAGTTCAAAATTTCTCCTATCTTTCTCCTTTCACACACTAATTTCATGATCGACGTCACCGATTGTAGTATAAATTCCACATTTGTTTTGGATAATACATGCAAATAGTATACAAGATGTAGTCAAAATTCTCAAATCTACAACGATAAATGTAGATTAAATCAAAAATCTAGCAGTCTCAGAACTCACTTTGTACGGGCTACAGAAACCTGCGGGTCAGTCCGAGGTCGCTCATAAGCTCCTACCGAGCACAGCGAAGTACCGCCAGGAGCTTTTAATTGATAATGGCAATAAACAAATTAGTTTTTATTCAACGACGCTTCGATAGAAATCAATCAGTCTTCGTGTGTACAATCTGAAGATAATATTTTGGGGTGTCAATGTGTTTGATGGAACTCGGATTCAAACTATTTCATATTATGATACCGGTGTATTGATTCAGCAGCAAAGGCTTGAAAGTAACGGACAGGCAGAGTTATTTTTTTATATATAATATCGTATTAGTGATCCGTCAGTATATTGATCTCATATTTCCCTTTTAATGTTATTATAGCATACTAACGCCTCCCTCTAATGCTTACACCTGCAAACCGAGCCGAATAGCCTCTATTATTAAAATATCTTTAATGTCCCTTTTCTAATGTTTTATTGTGTTATGTTGCAGAACTCCACAGGTACCAGTTCCCCGAGATCTCTGCATTACAGAATACATATGAACAAGGATTTCCAAATCAATGTTATAGAACCGATAGACGACATCCATATTGCACCCCATGCGAATTTCGGTTAGCAGTACAATATATACGTTAGGGCACATACACACATAAACGCAGTTAATTTTTTAACACTCTAAACACGTGCGTTACGATTTGATTCTGTTATTTATTAGTGGTGTTCCAAGTGCCATCTTAGGGCTCCAAGCTAGTGGCGCCATCCCGTGCTGTACCCTGCTAAACGGCGGCCGAGGACCTGGCGACTCGACAGTTCTGGTCTCAGAAGTTTCAACACATTCTAATGTTGAATCGATGTCGGACGTCACACATACTACTATACATATAAAAAATAATGTTCTTAATTATTTACGTACCGTCTATTTTATTCTGTGCCATGTATTTCATTGTATTTTGTGTATGGTTTTTCAGGTAGGATTTATTACGAGTTTATGCGTCTTCAATGGGCGATAGATAGCAGCTACATCGAGATAGCTTCCAACAGGACCATAAAACTGGTAATTAGAAACTTTTTGTGTATAAATAAAACAGTTTTGGAAGACCCTTTAATTAGCCTATTCATATACCTAACGGATAGCTGCTCTGACTGTTGCAACGACGTTTATAGGGCTGGTTGGGCCCAGATGCATTCTTTGACGAGTAGACGTACTTCTTCTGTATTAAAGTTTAAAACAGACTCCATGTATATTCACATACTTATTGACATAGTTCATTAGCCGTCTAGTCAATACAGCATAAGCTCAGCATAGTTTGGAATCAGATGCTCTGGGTGTCTTCCTTGGGAGTTATAACAATAACGATTAAAAACCAATCACTGACTTTTTTAATGTACATGGTTGCGTCACGGGCAGCGCGTGGCGATCCAGGAGTTCCCCTTCGTGAGGCGGCCCACGAACCCCGCGGCCAGCCTCGTGTGCAAAGCCGCGCTGGCGCTCTGCATCGTCGCCCTGATGCTGACCTTCGTGTCGCTGATGTCGCGAGTAACGGAGGAGAAGGTCTCCGGCATCAAGGTGAGGCGTCGATAATATCGCCAATATCATTGCTGTATTTCCTCCCCCGCCTACATATTATAAATAACACACCGATATAAAACCCTTTCCAGGCACTGATCCAGATGACGGGCGTGTCGAGCAGGATGCTGCTGTTGTCGCACCTCGTGAACGTGCTGCCCGTCGCGCTCGTGTACAGCGTCGCCATCCCCGGCATCCTGACGGGCTCCTCCAGCCCGCTCATACGACACTCGGACCCCGTGCTCATGGGAGTTTTGCTCATGTCACATTTTTGGATTACCGTTCTCATCGCCCTCATACTGAGCCATTTCCTGACCTCCAGTAAGTTACTTGTACGCACGCGGTAAAATATATTGTTTTAACACCTCTCGTCATTTCTTATATTCCATACGTTGTCAATTTTAGTCATGCTATCATTTCAACCGTCGGCCTTCAGTGACTGGAGCTAGGCAGTTGACTACGGTATTAAACTGTAAGAAGCGGCGATAGGTATTTAAACAAGTTCAAGAATAAATTGAATGATAGAGGGTTGAATAAAAGAGGGCTGCGCTTTATGGAGTGACAAAAATGCACTTATATGTATATTAAAAGAGATAAATTTGAGTTAAATATTTATATTATCCGACCGAATTGCTTTTAATTTTTAAATTTTTTTAATCGATTTATTACAATTAAATTTTAAGTAAGAAAATATTGTAATTATAAAGCGTCAAAATAACTTTTATTATGATACTTTGTAAATGTTTTCACTAAATCCGAGAATAACATGAAACGAGAACATGTTTTCTATGGAATACACATACATTCCTTTAAAACGTTCAAATATTTGTGAGGCACTGCAACCGCGGGCAGAAGTCAGTCTGCACTGATCAGGCGTGAGAACACCCCGGCGACAGCGCGCGTGTTGGTCCGGCAGCCCAGTACGTGACGTCGCTGTCCGTGTACGCGTACTGCGCGCTGTGGCTGCCGCCGGCCGCGCTGCCCGCCGGCCTGGCCTTCCACCACCGCATGCTGCTGATGATGGTGCCCAACTTACCCATCCACTGGTACTGGACGGCGGTGGCGGCCGCCGAGACCAAAGGTAGCTACGTCGAACAGACCTATATATGGAAATTATGTTAATTGTTATATAAATATTGTAATTGACAGTATTATAATTTGTTATAATAATATATTATAGCATGTATGTACGTATGTGTGTGCGTGTGTATTTTAGATTAGTGTAATATACTATACGGTAAACATTATTATTAGAACTTGGCCAATTTTCTTATTAACATGCACATTTAATGTTTGCCGTGCACCGAGGACATATCCAGACTCCGAGCCACTACCAGATCATCTAATTTAGAAAAATTCATTGTCTGACACGGGATTTGAACCGAGGACCTCTCGATCGGCAGTCGTACTTTTGACCATTCCATCGACGAGGCAGCCGGAATTAGATTTTATTGAATAGAGCCAGGCTATTTGAAAGGACTACAATGCGAAGAAAATGATTAAAGATTGCGATTGTAATGCTATACACACAATTTCCAGAATCGGGGGTGTCCCTGCGCATCAGCCCCGTGCGCCACGACCAGCCCGGCATGCCGGTGGTGGGGATCGTCACCGCCATGTGCGCGCAGCTTATTTTTTACGCAGCCGTGTTGTCCATGTTGAGATTTATGAACAGATACATGAAACACCTGCACTACGTTTGTTCCTCGATGAAGGTACGTAACGTTACGTATTTAATTACACATACACGTTTGCATTATCCAACAGTTAATGAATGAATGAAAGAGCCGATGAAATTGAAGTAACAGATGTATAATTTGGACGGTAAATAGAATACTACTATTGCGAACGACTCGGCTCGTGGTCTCAAAACCTGCGCTTACAGAGTGTCTTCTTGTTCTGACAACGCATTGGATTGCATCACGGTACCCACATTGGAAGAAGAACTTGAACATTCTAATGTTTGGTTCAGACCTCCCTCCATAAATGGAGAGTGAAAGGCTAGGAAGTAAAAGCTTTTGTTCAATAATCCACTCCAATGCGTCCGAATGGAGGTATGGATAAGAGACCTAGTCTCTATGAAGGGTGAATTATAAACCTCTTAAAGTTTTTAACGTTTTCTGTGATATGATCCAGCGCCATGTCTTTCCATCTATCTTTTTTTTATGTCCACTGTTTGATGTTGAGTGGCACCAACTCTAGAGGAAAGTTTCTATTATTAGCTTCCTACAACACCAATACTATTTGTAAATTGTTTAATTAATAAAAAAAATCTAATTAATCTTGATCGTGACGATTTCATTTGGTTATAATTTTGATTTAATTTTTTTCAAATTAACGATCATATTGATAGGACCACGATGGCCAAGTTTTAAATGAATAACTGTTCACACTATGGATATAATTGTGAGCTGCCAGCGAAGTGCGGCAAAATTTCTACAATTTCAAAAAAATATTTGGTTCCATAATTTACTTATCTTAGTTTACATATTAAGACGAATTGTACACTAATAATTAAAAATACATATATGTCCTTTCTAATTCCCTTTGCTTTCTGTCTTTTTATGTTTGTTTTATTTTCATGTTCGCCATTTATTCCGACTTTCAATATTCTTTTGAATATTCCGACAGGCGTTTAGGGTGTTCGGGCCGCAGCCGCCGTGCGACGAGCAGGAGCTGGCGCCCGTCCACTCGCAGTACTTCGAGCGCCGCTGTCCCTACAAAGAGATCGGCATTAACGTCTGCCAAATCACCAAGGTGCCGTGTTCTACGTCACAGTATTAGCCGATAGGGTTGCCACCCGATTACGACACATTATTACATATAAATAAATAAAATATTTGAAGCATGTCTTAAAATATATTATGATTTATTCCGTCGATTAAATACGTTTTATGTCATTGATAAAATTTTATTTATTCACACTTCATGTGTAAACCAAGGAACATTGCGAAATTAATAGTTAAAAGAAGTTCGCAATGTTCGGTAGTTCATCCGCAAAGTGTGAATCAATAATTCTCATCAATTACATAGAGGTACTTAATTTATACAACTGAATATATGACACAATATTTTAAATATGGGATTATGGCATTACCCCTCAAGGGAGGCCTATGTCCAGCAGTGGACTGCAATAGGCTGATGATAGTTTTAAATA
>DWDU01002349.1:0-12907 GCA_018245575.1 Jemadia suekentonmiller
TCCCACTATGGAATAGGTGGTGAGCCTATTGCTATGCACCGGGCACAAATTCAGACTCCGAGCCACTATTAGAAAATATAAATTAGAAAAATTCTATAGTGCCCGACCCGGGAATCGGACCCAAGACCTCTTGATCGGCAGTCGCGCTTGCAATCAACACGACCAACGAGGCAGTCAAAATAATATAATACTCTACAGAATATTTATATATTATGTGTAAATAATGGATTACAAGACACGTATTTATTTTATAATTATGAGTGAGATTATTTTTTATTTTGATAAAATAAAACTACAAAATACGACAATCCGCCATGTTTTGTTGAATGCCAATCAGAGAAAATGAAATCATGTTCGTGTAGATCACAATGACAGCTCTTGTTTGTTTCATATATTTTGTGATCGAACTAGACGAACCTTACGTCAAAACGACGCCATAATAGTTTGTAGTGTTTTGACGGAAATAAATAAAACTTGAAAATAAAATGTATTTTTAAATATTAACTCCTCATTTTTAGATATACATTGATATATGTATATTTACAAATGTGATTTGTGATACATTGTAGGTATATAATATTTATTTCTGATCATAAAATAACAGTTATTCAAAATTTATCATCATGCCCATTGTCCAAAAAATTACTTTGGTGCTCATTTCTATACGTCGATTATTATTGCTGTTATCATTATTAATATTATCCATGATTGATAAGACAAAACTGTTTCTGCAAACCTAAGATAAAAATGCACAAGATAAAGCAGGTTTGTAGGCATTTAAGTTATGCGGCCTGAGAAATTTTTCCGCGAGGCTCTTCTGTATATACATTTAACTTTACTCTTTGCCCTCAATCCGTCCAACGCAGCCAGTGATTGTCAAAATTTGGCTTCGCGGAACAAAGCGCTATTTGCCGAGCGGCCTTTGTGCCGCCACTCTACATTATATTGTGCGAGTTTACTGTACAATGTTTGCGTCGAAGGTATTAAACGTTAGAATTGCGACTTGATGGAATCTTTTATCGCCTGCCATTAGTTTAGGAAAGTTTTAAATCGCTTCCGGTGCGTAATTGATATAAAGTGCTGAGTTATAATATAAGGATTTATTTAATTATTTTATACTATCATTTTTTTGCATTTTGCTTAGGTAGCCTAAATTTTTATTACCAATTATTTTATGGAATGCATCCATTACTATGAAGAAATTGTTTGCAATAAACCCAAGATATATTTGCATGTTGTCTAAATATAAAGCAATAAAAGAAAGATTGTTATTGTTATTTTCAACGCCTTTCCAGTCCTAAACAAGCAATTAAAAAGGCAAAACAACGACCTCTACCATGATATGAACAGCGAGCACTGTAGCCACCACTGTACGATACAATACCAACGTAAAATACGGTAACCCACAACAAAGTTAACGTATAACGACCCTGCATTATAAGCAATTAAGTAATAATAAAGCGATACAAAACGGAGCGACAAAACCGAATTATGCCGAAATTAATTGGCCGAAAACCCGTTTCGAAATTCAAGCACACGTTCGAAAAGCTCGGGTTCGAAATTCAAATGAGGCGGCGTGCCCCACCCCGTGCCCCGCCCCGGCGCCATCTTGAATCCGAGTGGGGACCGGGGGGCTATTAAATTATTTCATTCCGCATCGGGCCGCGCCAGCTATCGGATTAAAATAATTGCCTGCGAAAGCGTAAACGGATAATGATTTTTGTGAACAAAATAATATGGTATAAAATTTAATTTTGTTTTCAGCGTTCTGTTTCCCTTACTTTCAGTGTAAAAGGAAAGCGGCTGGCTTGTAATAAATCCCTTAAACACGTACCTATAATGATTTGATGGCGGTCGTTTCTTTTAGATATGTATTATGTTGACGTAACAATTGATACACATGTACTTTTGTTATGTGACTGATATCTACATACATAATGTACTAGATAATTTTAATTAAACATGAATGGATAAATTGAAGTTAAAATTTTTCTATTGTATATTTAGTCGTATTTAATTAATTGAACGCACATATTCAGGATTTTTAATTTGGTATTAAAAAGTATTCATTAACAAGTATTCAATTGCGTATAATAATAATAATGTAATGATGACTACGTGATGAATTTAAAAGATGACAGATACTTAAATAACATGAAAGTGTTATATGTTCTTTGAAACAATTTCGTACTCTGCACGTCAATACTGTAGATAGAACGTTACAAAAAAGTGACTCTGTTTTAGCAAACGGTCCAACTTAAAGGGACACAACGAATACTTAGGGCTCATTTCATTTGTATGTAAAAAATATACAGGGATTCAATATAGAATCTGACAAGCACTCGTAACTCCTGTGCCCCATATGACGCATGGTTTATTTGGTCACAATATTTAAAAATGTTTAAGACTAGTCAGTATTCACATGATGAAATTTATACATTCAAATTAGAAAAATTCTATAGTGCCCGACCCGGGAATACGAACCCAGGACCTCTTGATCGGCAGTCGTGCTTGCAACCAACACGCCAAGGAGGCAGTCAATACGATATCAATTACGATTAGGTATATCAATTACGATAGTAGAAACAATTGAAAAATAATTATTATTATTTTCCTCCACACACATTACACGAGAACGGTTAAAAAATTAACAACAGAAGTATATACATACATTATACACGCTGTCCACGAAGTCATATTTAATTAAGAATAAAGCCATAATGTACCTGGACAAATACCGTTGTATTATTTACTATAAGACAAGGTTCGTAACTCTGCAAGCGCCGCGAACAGTAGTCTGCATCCGCGCAGTTGCTAAGAAATGCACAAATCCTACATCTGCCGCCAACTTGTAGCGAGTTGCAAGTGACCTGAAGTTCGCAACTCGTCGCACAGTTCGCTTCGCAACTTGTGGAGCGGCAAGCGAAACTTGCGGCGTCGGTTAGGCCTCGCTGGAGGTGACAGTTTGTAGTGGCGGACACTCTGCGGTCCGGGCGCTGAACGGCACACGGAATGATGCTCTGCTCTAGATCTCAGCTTATAATATTATGATGGAATATCTCATGTCACTCATTACTTTCCTTACACACATATTGTCAATATTATCCTTATGGTCAAAAATATCGTTTCACTGTTGGACTACAAAAGCCAATGATATTGCAATAGCATCGTTTTGTTAACCAACAGTGACCACGTCGTTCAGTCTTGATAAAAGCTCTAGACACATTGTAGTACAGGGTACCATTGCTTAGTTTTGGGGTAATAACGAGTCCATAATTAGACACAGAACCGCTTTTCAAGATTTTTGCCAAATATTACAGTGCTGTTTAAATCATTTATTATTTGTGTAATTGCTTGCGGCGTTCTATTAAATTTATTAAAAAATATTGTAAAAAATAGGTTCAAATGGAATGGGAAAATGTATTGTAAAAAATTTCTTTAAATGACTGGTCTGCTGGAACAATGGTTACTATATCTGATTGATAAGCCCGAGTCCTTGTGTACCATTTTTATCTTATAGATAATTAATTTAACCTGGGATAATTTAGAATACATTAACATTACAGGTATCAATAACAGAGTGTGTTTATTAAAACAGAAGTAAATAGATTTAGTGGTAATAGAGCAAGCTTACAGCGATTACCATGTTCAGGTGCGAATCGAACACGATTTAGCCATCAGCGCGGCGTCGTCAGTCGCATCTCGCCCCCACCCCCGCCCCTCTCACGCCGCAGCGCCCCGGCAGCGGCGCCCCCACGCCGCATCGCCCTACGCCGCCCCACTCGTCATTCAAATTCAATCGAGTTGCATAGCTCTTTGCACGTATTTGGGCGGATGTGGCTTCTACGACAATACACTTGATAGTTAAGTTGTAATTTTCGAATCATGAATGCAGAATATCACCGGTACTTATACAATATAATATTTTGTGTCCTCACGCTATGGGACAGGCATACAGCAATAAAGTCTTGCATACTTAGAACAAAACCGTTTTCCCGTATGTCCCTACAATAATATTCTCTCTATTCTCGGAAATGACCTGACCGTGGTGATATGATTGGCACTAACAGATAGTGATTGATAATTGTGCAACATTAAGATTCCCAAATTAAAAAAGTGTTTTGTAAACTGTCCAATCTATGAATACTTTAAACCTCAAAGCTATCTAAAATAACGTATGGCGAGATTGTATTCCTTGAATACCATTAAAAGTGCTCATATTGTTACTGTAAATTAATCTGGTAAAACAAAAAAATATATGTGAAACAATAAAAAAAAGACCAATTTTTAATACCCAAAAAAACAGCCAAAAACGACATAAAATACAAAATAGCTTATGTGAAATGTATAGAAGTATGTATTATAAAAGCGTTGGTGAAGCATTCAGGTCTGTCACAGTGCCAGGACTGGAGCTATGTATTTTGATAAAATAAAAATTTCTAAGGGTTTTTGTCGTTACCATATATTAAAATAAGGTAATAACACAAAATCTATGACATAGACTTATTAACAAATAAACTATTTACGGTGGGTCTTTATTCATTATAACAGAAGTAGTACTTCCAGGCTATAGATTTGTTGTAACAAAACAATGCTTCACCCAAATTGAAATGCAATACAATTTAACCTCATAGTATAATATACATAAAGCATATCTATATACAGGGTGTATCTATTTACAGGCTGTGTATATAGGGGTGATATAAACCGTCACTAAGTGGTTTGTCCGCTCGCGTGCATTATTGATGGCCGCTCACTGGGAACCGAGCAATCCGATGTAACAATATTGTCAATAGTTATATAAGCAGGACTGTTATGTGTGATAGATGTTGTAAAATAATTGGATAACTAGATTAATTACAACAGTTTTAAGCAGTTACACACTAGTGGCTTAGATTTTAGTCTCTCTATCTGGAGGTTCTGAGTTCAATACTGGCGAGAGATTCATATATTTTCTTTGTCCTTTTTAAGACTAAATGTACCTGCAACAGTACAGAGATGTGTGACGAAAACTTCATAGGGTAAAGTTCTCCAAAATTGAACTCTAATTCGTGTAAATTTTTTGCTTGCATATGGGCTGTTTTTGTTTATTTTTGTCTTACAAGAAGCACAAGATACCTGATGGTGGTGTTTACGGAGATATCAAATATGAGTAGGACTGCTAGTCTGTGATCGTAGAAAACTGTGAGTACCGTGGTGCAGTGTGGACTGACGTGGATCGTACCTAACAACTCCTACACCTGGGAAGCTGGAGCAAATATCAATTCATAATTTCGTTTCTTAAATGTCACATAACAAGGGTAAAAGTTTTTTAGTTGTAATACCTTCTACTCTATTATGACTTTATGACATATAATTTATGGAACATAAAGATTTCGAAATAAATTTACGATCGAATAAATGTGTGCATAAACGAAATACGCATACAATGTGTTTTTCATGAAATATACGCTCAGAGGGAAAATACACGGCTCGCTCAGCGCTCAGTCGCTCCACTAAGTGGCGAGTCCGCTCGCTTGCATTATTGATGCCGCAGTCTGCGCGCCGCGCGATACTCGAAATTCCATCATTCAAACGTATAAATATTATTAATAGATAGCTCAATATTTTTAATACTTACGTCTATTCGTACCCTTAGGAGGCCTCTGCAGTGGTTTTAAATAAAAAAAAAGAAACTACTTTTAACGAAGATGCTTTATTGTTATCAGACACACGGTACTTATATTCTTATATAGAAATCAAGCACCAGTATTTACTTGACGAGCTTCGACGTGTAACTGAGACGAGGAATGAGTTTATGGATAAAAATAACAAAAATGGGAAATTGTAAATGGTTAGATTCCTCACACCGGAAAACGTACTTAGCTCTGTACCTACAGGATATTATCGAAACGGTATCCATGTTGAAATCCGTTTTATTGTTCTCTACTTGAGTATTTAAGCAAACATCGTAATTATAATAAAATTTATAATCGTTTTATTTTATATTATTGATGGTCTTATTCGTCGAGTCGTACAACAAAATATTTCAAGTATTTTTATGTTCAACGTAACCGGAAAACAACCCTTAACTATTTTAAAAATTGAGGGTAGCTACGTAAAATTACCAAATGACAAACATTTTAGTAAAACATTACTTCGTTTCAAGAATTTTAATTGCATAAACCCACACAGTTTAGCAAATGGAAGTGAAAGCATGAAAACGTAGCGTTCATTACGCACTCACAGTCCCTTGAAGTGCCTTTGTTACCCTTCTTATTCCATTACACAACCCCCTTTTGTATTAATCTTCTCCACAGAGGTGAATGACACGGAATAAGTTTTTAGCTTTCGGTTTGCGCTTCAATTACGCATTCTAATATTATATATTTATCTATAGTCTTTCGTATATCAATATTATCAATAAGTGCTTCTGCTGTATGATTTTTTTACAACTTTGTACCTTCAAAAGTGAAGTTACCGGATTCATGGTGACCTTTAATACTGGGCATCAAATTATCTATTTTAAGGTACCGTTTTTTAAATACCGATCTACTTATAACGTGTTACAAGGAATTACTGCATTAGACGCAAACATCAACTCATATATTGTAAGTATTCATCATTTTATTGGATGTATTCGTAGTAAAACATCTAAATACAAACACCAGAATAGGGTTATTTGGGATGCCTTACCCATCAAGAAATGACTGTTATTTAAAGTATTTGTATTATTAACTGTTCTGGCTTCGATCCCCGGGTCGTTCAAAGTATTGTTGAGTTTTTGTAACTTGACATTCTCAGTAGTAGCCAGAAGTTTGGAGTTTGAATGGCTATAAGATCGCCCCCTATTCCCTGGGTCGTATAACATGACTAGTGAAACAGGAAAACCCTACTACTCTCTGTCGATTAACCTTTTGTGGAAATACGGGCGTGATATATATTATATTCTGAAAGATAAATTCTCCTGAAATGACTGACAGAAGCAACCATATAATGAAATTTCGAATGAGAATGATACTAATAGGATTTTATATAATGATCTATCAAAACTTATTTAATGTATTCAAATAAGTAACGGCAAAATAATATATTAAAGTGTACTAACATTATGTTAGATTAGTTCATTTCTAACTGTTATTGTGTACCCACAGTGTGAAATAAATTCGAATATATGTATAGGTATTGGTATCGTGATGTAATGGACTTACATCGTGTATGTGACTAAATGTACTTATATTGGCTACCCAGATGCGAGTTTCTTGACGACGTGTTCGTCTATTCTTTGGGCAATGAAAAATTTATATCAAATTTGATATTTGCAAGTCTACATTGATAGGTATTATTTTTCTCTATATAAGGTGCTCGTGTTAAAATGTATAACGAAGAACCGATTAATAATAAAACCGCTGGTGATTATATATTATGTACATATTAGTGTGTTTGTCTAAGGAAATCGAATGAAGTACCAATCATAAGAGATTCGATAATTTTGTACATCATATTCGGATCATATCATACTAAAACATAATTTTTGATGAGCTTATTGACAAAACACGCCTAAAATTTACGCTGACGTGCTCCAAAGCACTCTATTTCCAATGCGGTGTAAGAGCAAAGTTGGGTGCGGAGACCCATGACAATATTTTCGCCCGAGCCCGCGCCGCCATGGCGACATTTTTTACTGAAAAAAAAAACTCCACCGGAGCTTCATCAAAAAGGTATTTCATTAAGTCTTTATCCGCAAGTCTCCCAGACTTGAAAGAAAAGATCTCACATTCTTGGACGCCATCGACTTTTCTAATGAAGAATGTCCATTTAAAAAGGTCACGGAACTTTCGTCCTCAATTGTGTTTTTTTTTATTCTTTGATCTTCTCATACGCTGCGCTTGGGAAGAAGGTGCTAGAATATATACGATGGTGATAGATTTAATCTACTTAAATTTTAATTAAAACTTTTAAAATATTCTTTTGTTTTATTTTTGCACCGAACAGATTCATCTTTATTTGCAAGTCAAATTTATCACGGGCATTTATGGAAATGAATCTGGCGACTATCTAACACTGTCCTCATTTTATCTTAAGGCTTCATCTCCTTAAAACTTTAATAATTAAACTAAATTTCTTCATTAACATCAAGATGAAATTACGTTATATAACTTTCAGTAAATAGGTACCTATTTACCTATAAATTATTTCACTACATTTCGTCTTTGTAATAAAAAAAATACTAATATTTAACACTCGAATCATTTACGCATCTAAACGCGAGGACAATATCGGAACATCGAATTAAATGGCAATTATCCCGACACCATCTCAATATCGTCCTTTGTGTCGCGGCACGTGACCGATGCGCGTTATATTAGTTTTTTATTTGACTAAACACCCCTTCAAACTTGTCAACATGTATTGACGGCACACGCAAATATACCCGAAAAACCCTTCAAACGCGTAACGGTACAAAAATGATCCTTACATCGTGTGTGGTACGGAGTAATACCCCCTCTAGCGGCGGAACGGGGAACAATAAAATGCCTTGCCGTAAAACTTGTTTGGCGTTTGCTCATCGGATATTACTGTTAGGATGGAGTGGCGAACTATTTGACAATGTTCTTCGGGGGATGCCAATTCCCATGGAAATAGAATTACACTGATTGTCGCTTTAGTGTTTGCGCGCTGTTTTTGGTTAGCAACTCGCAAGCTCAGATTTGTGCGTTGGGGACTTTCAAGTACCCCATTGTTATTGAATATTATAAACACATATTATAATCATGATTGCTTATTATTAAAATGTTACGCATATTTCAAATAAAGAACGTTTGTATCCAACAAATATTTAGGAACGTAAATGCACATTCTACGCTGATACTGCATGTTCAATAAACCGTTCTGGTCGGGCCTACCTCCGATCATTTGTTCCGGAGACCTCTCCAGCACTGTACTTGCAGCTTTGAATATTGTAGTACGAACACCGACAACATCGGAGTACTCATCCATTGCCAGCGAATTTCCTATCGAATGCGCTATTTAACGTATTTTGGACAATGCTGCATGAAAAACCATGTTTAAACGATTTCATTATTCAAATGCCTCTATTAAATTGAAATAATGCCTATTTAAGCTTCCGTTGCGTTACGGATGAATGTAACTTACGTTTAAACCTTTAAACATTCGAATTCGTTTCTGTCTATGACTACTAAATATAACACTACGTTTGTGTCTCCCCAAGGGGAAGAGGTAGGTCTGTACTACATTACCACGTTTCACCAGTGCCGTTTACAGCCCACGATGGAATAGGGAGTCAGCATATTGCCAAACGCCGGGCTCTAATCGAGACTGCGCTACTATTAAGAATTTCAAGTTAGAAAAACAACAAAATATAAACATAAATGGTAACAGTTCGTTAAATGAGTCTTTCAATTACATAATTGGAAATACACAAATGCACAATCTGCTTTGCCAATACCTTGACGAACGGTATAATTTATATATTTGTCTAAACATATTTTCGTGCTTATATGAAAATCTATTTAGACAAATATATAAATTACATTAAGTCCTTTTTTGAGTATAATTTCATCTTTAAACTTACCGTTTTGCACGACTACAACCACGAACACCGCAAAAGCGGATTCAGTTCGGAAAATTGCAATCGCATTTAAAAACAAAATTGTGATGGATAATAAAATGATAATTCAACGTTGGATGTTCGCGTTGTTTGAAGTAAAATTCCGACATTTTAAAGTAGGAAATGGAAATATAAACAATAATTGCTTTAGGCACGGAACTACAAAGCATGACTATGGTGTAGAAATGCCGCTTATATTTTATTTTTAATAATTCCATTTATAAAACTAAAAGAAACCTTTCTAATTGTCTGTAAATTTTCGCAATGAAACAAATAACGAAGGTTAACTTTTTGTAACAAGTATCTTTACGAATTATGTCGCTAACTTTTTTATTATACGATTGGTAAGCGTTTGATAGAAGCTTTGATAAGTCCTGATATGATGATTATGAGGACATCTATGTAGTAATAATAGATGCCTACCCGTACAGCCTCCAAGGACTTTTGAACTCATGGACTGACTCGCAATATCGAGATGCTGTGCCATTAAGCCCTATATTGGAGCAGTTTGTTGGTTTGACATTAAGTGAAGATGAAATAGTTCATCAGGACACTGTACTGAACAACAGAATTTCAGGGTAATGGTCGTCTCATAGCTGACATCATAGGTACTAAAAATATTTAGAATAATTGTAATATAAGAACTGTACTCTTCATATGGCAATATGAAGAGATGTTTTAACGACTTATATTTTATTGTGTTTGTAACATCACGCCAGTGATTCACCAAGAGCAACGGAGAGGAGTGCAGTACCCTCCCACTTTACACCTGTTCCTTTATACATTCCACGCTAAAATAGGAGATTGCCTATTACCATACCTCAGAAGCAAAACCAGACTCCAAGCTTATGCTAAGAATTTCAATTAAATGAAACTAAATACTACCCAGGAAAACTGTCAGCATTTGCGCTTGCAACCACGTGACCAACGAGGCAGTCTAATATTGTCCTTGTATTTTACCTTGTATTTTATTTGGGCCCACACGTTGCACCTTTTCGTTGGTGTAGCACTCGCGTCATTTCTATTGGAGGTGCGGTCTATGGGCCCGGCGTCAGTTCTCGTTTTTCACGGACACGCAATATCATTTGGACTCCGGCGCGCAATTATAAATATTTCAATTATAAACCAGACGGATTCCTGGTTCCATTTTTCATCTGAACGTTCATATTGAGGCGTCTTTTATATTATTTCACAGAGTAAAAAGAGCCCTTAATTACCTACGTTACATTGTGTTTTGTTATTTTTTAACAAAAACACACACGTATATGCATCCATGTAGACAGACAGACACAAACACGTACCTACACGCACACATTATTCGTTATTTGCCAAGTTACAGTACTGTGTTACCACGGAATTATTGTGCTCCCGTAATAATAAATAATGTTTATATTGATGAAGCAGATAATTTGTATCAGCGTTATTACAATGAGCTATTTTAGTTCCTTATAATTCCGTATGTGACGCCACTATCGTTTTCTATATCTGTAATATAACCAAATTTGAGTTAATGTGGTTCCGTGGAATTTCTGGAAATATTTATTTTATAAACAAAAACAATTGATGTTAAAATAGCCTATTATAGACGAACAAGTAGTAAATTATACTGAGCAGTAGATAGTAAACAAATGATTTGGATTTCAGCTTCCCTATCCACCGCTTACTACATTACATACGTTTCTAATATTAACTTACTATATATACGAGGGGACACATATGTAATAGAAGCCTACATTAGAGGAAACGTAAGATAAATGAAGACTATATACATATAAAAATACATCCCCTTTTGAGCGGATGTATTAGTTTTGACTAATGCACTATTTTGCTAAATAACATCATACTTTATGAAACACAATACGCGTAAATTTATCCCGGAATGTGATCATATGATATTGTTAAGTAAAAATATAGGTACAATACGTAACACGCGAATATGTCACCGGTTGAAATTACATAAAATTAACAAAGTGTCGCAATGAGAACTCGCTGGGGGAAAAGGGGATGAATAATTTTCATCATTCGAGAGTTAACACTTAGCTCGCGTTAATAGTAGCGTCGGCGGCCGCTTAATTTATTCCGTTACTCTACCGACTTTTATTGCATTAAAAGTTATGTCTACGGCAAATGTGTAGTAAGTATTGACTAACAACACGCCTGAACTCCTCGAAGAGATAGACAGCGCGGTTTAATACATTCCTAGGTTGCACGAGTTTCGTTTATTATGTCATAGTAGAAAAAAAAATAGCAGAATAACATAAACACAATATCGAGGCTTAAATATTTAATAAATATTTAAGCCTAAATGTAAAATAATGCCTTATATGTAAAATAAATAAAAAAAAAAAAAAAAAAAATATTTAATTTACACATTTTCAATATTTTATATTATAACTTTGACGGAACACTTCGTGACTAGACTACCTTAGAATTCTTCATAAAATTCTTAGTGTTCTGTAGGCCTTGTCCAATCTGCCAACACCTACATGTATATCAACATGATCGACGAACCTGGAAGTCTTCTATCTTCTCGTTTTTAAAACTATAGCGGCATCAAAAGTGGAAAGACTAAACTTGATGATGACAATAATAACATCCCCGTATACTTACGAGTATATTCGTTCTCCATCCCTGTTCCATTATGGAGCTCACAAATCAAAATAGCACAATCCATAAAACAACTATGAAATGCATATTGTTTCCGATCTGAAAATATCACAAAATACGCCAGTTAATAAATTAACAATCACTATTATTAAACAATTTATACACTTTCAATAATTGTCAGCGTGAAATGAGCTCAGTTAGCAATAAGGCGTCAGATCAAACACTCACGGAGAGGCGAGCGGTCGCGTGGCACATCAAACGCTTACGATTTCACGCGGTCTTGACTCCAGCACATCACTACATCACTAGAGAGCCACACGCGCGCGCAACATTGTATTGTATGTTTTAACAGTAACACGTTAATTAATTCGCGGCCCATGTAATACCTGTAATATTGCATCGTTCGCTTTAATGGTGGGGCAAAAGTAATAACCTAATGTAAAGTGAACGCGATTTTTTAAAAAAGGATAAACTTGGTTGTCTTTCCACAGAAAGCTTATTTGATAATGTAAAATTTATGACACAAAATAAACGTATGAAAACAGATCTCTTTTTTTTTTGTTTTTAAAAAAACGTAATTTCACACCTTTAATCCCCGAAGAGGTAGGCAGAAGAGTGTAGAACGCTCCCACGTTTCACCAGTTACGTTTACGTCCCACTATGGAATAGGTGGTGAGCCTATTGCCATGC
>DWDU01002350.1:0-12907 GCA_018245575.1 Jemadia suekentonmiller
AGTAAATAAAGGTAATTATTAAACGTAATTCACACCTGTAATCCCCGAAGAGTTAGGCAGAGGAATGTAGAGCACTCCCACGTTACACCAGTTACGTTTACGTCCCACTATGGAATAGGTGGTGAGCCTATTTACAGAGATTCATTTTATACATCAATGTGGTAAGCAGAGAAAGACAAAGAAACGTGGTTTCCGAAATATTAACGTTTAATATATACGTTGTTTTTACAATAAACGTCTTCGCTCTATGGTTTCCCGTCAACATCACATAAGCTGAAATATTTTCCTAACTCTATATTACAAAACATTAATACATCATTAGCACTGCTATGTCAGCAACGGAAGAATACTTATGAATCTTATGATATTGATGGTAGTGTGTTAACTGCTAACATTTACTTTTTCTATTATTCTTGCACAGATGTATACCAAAACAAATTAAGATGATTTTTTTAAATTATTATTATTCTTATAACCTCACGCCGTGTTCCTTGCGGGGTGCACAGAGTGAAGAAAAATTGTTTATTAAAGTTTTAATTGTAACTTTTTTAAATATAACCGAAATACATCTACAAAATAACACATACAAGTAACGACCATAACAAGATAATCCGTTGACTTTGATTATAGTATAAAGTGTACAGAACGTCGATTCCCAGTACGAGTACATGTCCATAACAAGAGATTCCTAATTCTATGGTTTTTGCATAACTTAGCGCGCAGGTAGCAAACTCGGTGCAGCTATTGCAAAAGCGGAAATTGTGTGCTAATATTAATATCCGGCAAGAAACTCTACTGAATATCTTACTCTTGTCTCCCTATAAGTGCATAAGAAATTCAAGTAGTAGGTACATAGAACAGAGAACGCACCGCGTCGAGTAGAGTCAGTTTGCCTAATATCGTAAAGTTAAATTAAGCGCATTCTGTAGAGCGAACACTGCATATAACACAAGATAACAAAAACGGTCACGCAAGGTCCCTTACATTATAGCCGAAGAGCACTGAATCCCAAACGCTGTCCTTACAGTGATGACGTGTTTCTTTTAATTTCATTCTCTATCCATACATGTACGCTGCTTTCCGAGGCATGGCGTGAAGACTACTTGTCAAATATGTATGAATACAATATTGTGTAATAAGTTAAAATTAATATATTGATGCACTAATTCATTGAAAGTCTTTCAAAAATGAATTCGTTTGTAGTTACGTTTAAGTTATAACATTTCACTTGTAATTTCGAACCTTCGATAGCTCAGTTGGTAGAGCGGTGGACTGTAGCGTAAATAACATTGCCATCCATAGGTCGCTGGTTCAAATCCGGCTCGAAGGAATTTTTGTTTTTTTTTACTTTTTAATTATCAAAACTTCGATACAAAAAAATCGCTTTTATATAAAAAAAATATCTATGTGCAGTTTTTTTCTTATTTTTTTTTATAAAACAAAAATGTTCATAATCATTTTTTTTTTCAAAAACAGACATGTCATACCATACCAGTAAAATCATAATTTTACTGGTATTTTTAAATCTCGCAGATAATGTATTTATGGATTATAACATTTTGATATTGTTTACGTACCCACAAGTTTATACATAATACCTAAAATCTCAAATCTCAAAATTATCTACTTGACAACCATGATATATTTAACTATGTTCCGGTCATGGTTAGTTTATAAAACAACCAATTCTGAACAGTTCAAGGAAAATTTTCACGAGAATGACTCACCTCCGTGATGTTTAAACGTGGATCGCTACGCGTAGTGTTGGTATGCGATACTGATAAATAACTCAAATAACTGCTGTGGACTTTGCGAAAATGATAACTGATTCTGCTGAATATTTCTCTGTGGAAGTTCCGCTTCTCATGCACTAATAGTCATATGCTGCAGTTTACCTTGCGGCTGTTATGGGCAGACAAATTAACAAAACAAGTTTTTAAAATTAACACACTGCAGTATTTTAACGCCTGCGTCTGTTTTGAAGCAAAATTTTAATGAACAACATGTGTGGTTTAAGAGTTAATGATTTGTATTAAATACTATTTGATGTTAATCAAGTTGAGGAACAAAAGAAGTGGTCAAATAGTTTTTACACTCACCTTCGTCATCGAAGAACGAATCCGTTAATATTCGGGGTGACCGAGACCCGTCCGGAACGCCTCGAATCGACATATTTTCAATTTACACAACTCTCATTCACGAACCAAGTATTGTTATTTCCATTTGTTTCCGTTTAAGTTCATTTCGAAAGCAAATAATTACACATGAGTTACAAATAATCTGGAAGAAATTCGAGGCGCGACATAATGAGAATCAAACGATGCGAGTGCCTCTTCCAGGAGGTAAGCGCGCAATATCAGATTCAATGCACGATAAGCCCATTACAGCTGTTGATATATCGATAAGCTGTGATTGATTAGAAAGAAACTAATGAAAATTGTATCAATGACAGCTGACATTGCCCAAACACCGCCACCACGATTACTCGGCTTACGAAAATAAATCAGCCAAGAATGTTGTCGGATCACTTACATTCTGAATGTCTTGCTTTCATTCCGTCACTCGTCATAGCAACAAAAAGGGATATTTTGTATACAAAATTTCTCAATCATTCTACACGATTTTCAACACGTCCACGAGTCGCTGCTATAATTCTCAGCGCAAATGAACTTTTTGAAGACGAGGTTATGAACTTGCGAACTACCCGATGATGAGTAGTATAATATACAAACGTAACTACGATGACACAATCGCAAACACGAGAAATTTCTGTGTGTCAGTAAGTATGCAGTTTAACTCTTAACAATTACCTTAAAAGTTCAAGATGCGCGTGAAGCATCTGCCAGTTATTCCTCACAAATCCGGACTTAAGGAATAGAGACAATACCAATTGTTAACCTCAAAAAGTTTGACCCCCTGAGCATAAAAAATATGAAGACACTACGAAGCATTTCATGAATTTATTTAAACAAAACAAAAACATTCAAACAAAGAACCTGGCAGCACGTGGCTGCGACGTGGAGACTTCGCTGAGTAAACAAAAGTGTTATTGGTCTCTGAGTGACCTTTCCTCATTATATGCACATATTATAAAAAACTCATTTCATTAATATAGTCTGGACCGAAGCTGAACTATACCTATTTATAAAATCGGCAAACTGGAACTGACAAACGCGTCGGCGGCTATCAAAGGCGGGACGTTCGATATATCATACCAATAACAATAAATTCACATTTTCGCAATCAATAAATAAGTCGTTCAATATCTTTATAATAATTGAAAAACGAAGACGACACAAAAACAAATCTCATTCAAAAATACGACGCTGAGTGCCAAATATTTTTATATTTAGTGAACTGAATATTATTTTTGTCAGTATCTTATTTCCGGTGAATACTATTTATAATAAAATGCGGGAAATGTAAGCTATATTTTGAATTGAATTCTTTTCATGCTTATTAATAATTCTCCACAAGTTCTGTATTTCCTCGTCATTATGAATGCTGGGCCCATTATAATAACGTATTATATAAAGTATTATATCGTACAGACAATAGCGAAGAAATTAAAATAAGTATATTGTATTATGATTGATGGTTATTGGATAAAAACTAAACAATTAAAAGTTCCAAATTGTTCCAATTCCAAATTGCTACTGCAACATATACCTAAATATAGAGATCAAATAAAATAAACATTCTATAAAATATAACACACGATATATCACATGTGACAGATGATGTTTCAGATTTTTGTTAGAACACGTAAGCAGATTGGGAGAACATCAACCTTGACCTGGTAGCGCGAGAACTGAGAAACGCGCAAAGAGGCGGACAAGGGTACAGACTCGTTGGGCTATAAAAAAGTTTGAATAAGGCACTATACAAACATTCGAGGTCGTCATTCATGAAAGATTCAGATACAAAATGCATACATATCAATACTGAAAAACAGACCAAAACAACCGATATAGTAACACTTATTACAATAACAAAAGAACATTGAAGAGAGACTGTACCACAATGGTTGATAAGAAAAGAACATTGAAGAAACACTGTACCCCAATGGTAGAGAACATAAGAATATTAAAGATGTAAAAAAACGCAAATTTCTTAATGAATTTGTTCCATTGGCTAAAATTATTAACAATACCTCTGGATAGATTGACACAGTAATCTGGTCCGTAGCTATGCAGGGACAGACCACAGCAACCAGGCAGATGATAAACGTACGCACATAAATTTCTAAACATACTTATATAGATAACTTCACACCACATATTTGTCCGGGTACATATCCCACAAATATTTTTCTCGGGTGGAAATCGCAGCCATAATCCCTGGTTAAACATTCCAAGTTACTAACCATTCGACCAATAGATTTGCAATTGAGATACCCCGTGAGCTAAATGATTGTTTTCAGCTGTAGACTAAAAATTCAAATCATTTGATTTCAAAGTAAATAATTGAACCTTACCAACATAAAAGCACTGTAGCAACGAATGACCAATTAAGAATCTACCTACTTAACAGTCACATCAGTTTCAAAAATTCTACAGTGAATTTAGTTTGATATCAGACATCAAAAGTAATGGATCTCGCGACGCGGGCGCTATGCGTTATTTTGAGAGGGGGAACACTGCCAACCGCCCACCATTCGCGCAAATCGAGTCAAAGACCTACAAATTACAAATCGTTCCCAACAAACTGATTTGTCACTGCTAGCGGCGTTTCTGGTAAAATTTATACATGAAAACGTTGCCCATGTAACGTATGAAATATAAAATAGTATGTATTTTTGTAGTCAACAGCTGAAATAAGTTCAAGTTGTTATTGAACGACTAGTTTTAAACGAACTGCGAAATAAAATAGTGTTCAAGTGAAATAAAGGTATCCTATTTGCATTTGCATTATTCGAAAACTTGGACAAAACATTCATCTGCGGTGTTTGCGTGTTCAGTACAATAGAGATAGCTAAAGAAACTAATAATAATTATTGGAATTAAATGGCAAAGACACTTCGACTCAAAATATTTTACATATTTATAAACTGCGTTACACTGTACGTTTATTATAGGATTCAATTATACAGAAATATATTTAGTATGAGTCTTTCAATACACATGCATCTTACTATTTGAAAAACGTTATCTACTCAACAGATGATAGCTTTTTTAACAATATTATCTAGAAATTTTATCATTGCGAAATCTATACAAACTACGGTTGCATTGCAAATACATATGTGATCTAGATATTAATACATTATATTATGACATATCACAATAAACACATATTGTGTGTTCACATTAAAGATGGAATTAGGAGATTACAGAATAACATTTTAAATGATTTTAAAACAAGATTATTTTTAGGTTGTTATATTTTTTTTAAGATTTCTCGACAAAGGTAATCATAATAGTATATTTCAATAACTCAAAATAAGTAGTCATTTACAGAAATGTTCAGGCATTTTCAATTCTGAGTTGTTTTCTAGTTTTATAAGTGTCGCACTCTGCAAGTGCCATTATCACGCTCGTTAGCGTAACAACCGGGAGCACGTGACGAAAATTTTTTATTCCGAGCTGAAATCTGCGTAACAACAGAGGAAAATTATAAAACAAAATCTCAGTTAACGTCAAGAGATACTCTCATACTCAAGAGACTGAATAGACAAATCACATCGATGTTGACAACAAAACTATATCAACTCACGTATGTATCCCTGATAACAAGGTAAGGCACGCTGAAATAATAACAACTAATCGGAAACAGATAGAACAACCTGCGGGACGAGAAGTGGTCACTCGTATCGTTTGTAGAAACTCACGCTGTCTATACCAATTGGCACGGGGGGAAAGCACTTTACAAACACATATTTTCACTCATTATTTTGACCAGTCCCAAAGTATTGCGTAGTGCGTTGTTATACGTGTTTAAACGGCGACTGAACGTTCACGGGCTGGCACCGGCACAAGTCTACGACACGCTTTTGTGTTGAACAAAATCATCCTCACGGCGTCGCGTAACGAACGATCAACCTTGTCAGCTGTTTGACTTGCGATTACCGTAAAATATCCTGCACCTGTTATCGCTATTCATGCAATTGCATGTGAGAAATAACGTGCGGCGACTAAATTATTCACATCGAGATAAGTTATCGACGACATGACAGTAGAGCGGATTGTGGGTAGCAATCGATACATATTTCATATCGCATAGAAAAACAAGGTTCTCTTAAAAGAGATATTATATTTCTGAGTAGTACATCACACTTCGTCTAGAGAGACGAGAGATATTATAGAGAGCTCTATCGTGTCCATCAATAAAAAAATCATGATAAAATTGATCATCTCATCACATATATATACGAAAAAAGTGTTAATATGAAAAAAGTGAAAAAAGTAAACCCTATTCTTAGTACTCATATGTTACGTCCTAGTACGCTGTCAAATGCGAATGGCGTATATTTTCAACGAACAAATAATATCATGTTTTGTATACACAAATGCAAGTATAAATATATCGCACATTTTTAAGCTATTAAGTGTTTGATTATCCATTCGGGAGAATTACAATGTCGATCTCATTGAACTTGTGATTTAATTCTCAAGTATCAAGATCGCGTTGTCTGCATAAGCAATTATTACTAATTACACCTACCTCATCAGTCAGAATTATACTGCTATTGTTATAGTTATATTTTCAGTATCTAATAAGCGGTATGAAAGAGAGTATCTATTGCACCTACTGCTATATAGTTTATTTGCTTCTCATTATATTTGTTTATTTGCTTATCATAATATGTTTAGTTTAAAAAAATCGTAAGTTCACGCTGAAATCCCCGCAGAGGTAGGCAGAGGAGTGTAGTAACTGCCAAATTTTGTCAGTCCCGTTAGGTCGCACTATGAAAGTGAAGGTGAGCCTAGAGCCATACACCGGCCTTATATCCAGTCTCCGTACCACTATTACAAATTTATATTGAAACATCTAAATCCATAGTACCTCAACTGGAATTTGATCCCGGGACCTCTCGATCACCAGGCATCATCATCATCATCGAACAACGAGGCAGTCACATATACATATTTTATTTTCGATACTACCTTTTTGTTTTTACAAGGTAAATGTTATGTTTACTTTACTGATATAAAAGCCAGTGTTTTTGTAATGTATTGAATTTATTTACTTGTAAATACTCGATTATTGCATTCACATGGAACACGCAAAAGCTCTTCCCATCCTCTTGGGAGAGGCTTAGGTCTAGCAGTACAATAATAGATGCTACTGGCGATGATGACACAAAAGAAAAAAAAAAACAAAAATATTATTTAAAAACCAAAATGAAACAAGGTGTTGAAAAGTACGTAATTTGAAAACCTTTTTTTTGATATACCTACTTATGTGTTTTTAAATTTCGGAACCGTAGTTTTAGAATTGTGTTACCGTACTTAACTGTTAAAGGAATCGTGAGTTTTCAAGATGGTAAATAATAAATATACAATATACTGGCTATGAATAGCGTTTACACTGCACGCGACTTGATAGACATTTGAAGTAAGCCCCCAATCGTATAAGACTACAAATATTATTTAACATTTGCGACATTAATAATATATTCATATATATACATTCATAATAAACAAGCAAGCAGACAGCTGCTGCTAAGTTGTCGTCGTGGCCAGTAGACAATTGCAACATTAGAGAAGTTACTAATGTGTTGAAATGTGTACCAATGTGGTTTAATAGCAAATCTGTGATACATTCTAAATTATTCTACAAGGATTCTTTGAATAACTGAAGGCATTGAACAGGCATTAAATAATAGTCCCCTTGCATAGCTATTGGTCCAAGAGAAGAAAATCGCCATCGTGGTTCCATACGTCCGAGGTAAATTTGTTTCCATATACCTCTAATCCTCTGTCTACCTTTTCGGTGAGATACAGTCTTAATGTTACGTTTATTAGTTAAATGTTTGCTTCATGGTAACAACAATAATATTTATTTTATACAGTAAAAGTATTAGAACTCTCTCAATTTACATAATAATTAGCTAGAAAGGCGCGTGCGGTGGGCTCCATGCAATTTTTTTAAAATCGTTTTTATCTTTATTTTAGTAGACTAAAATTATCTATTTTGTACAAGACGAGCAGTGAATAATACATTGACTCGTTTTCTATTCATTAGGTAATGGGACCTATAATACAACGGAAGAATCGTGGGAGTGCATTACACTCCTCTGCCTACCTCCTCAGAGATATACAAGCGTGACATTACTAGCACTGAAGTAGCGCTGAGATACGTGCGCGATAAAAACAAAAGTACCTAATCCCTTCAGCCGCACGCTCGGCGTTGTTTTAAAATGTCTAAAACGTGACAGATATTGAGAAAGAAGAATCCCTCAAATGATATGTTTAACAGATAAACTCATCTGTTGAATATCTCGAGATCAAATTTCAATTGATATTATTCTGATTGTACATTTTATTTGCAGGTGTTTTAATATATATTTTGATCGTGAACTATCTGCTCGTATTTAACTCTTTTTACTATGATTCTGGGTAGATACCCCTGTCCGACCAATGAACGGCAAAATGGTTTGAATAAATTTTATCTATAAATATAAGATGGCATACATTAAAATAGTGGCAATAGATTAAATGCAATGACTTAGCGTATTTTTCTTTTCCGCTATCGAACATCGTCATTACATTTACAGAAATATTCTTACTACACATAATTATATATCTCTTGATAATAGTGTTGTGATGGCTATCTACTTATATAATTGAGTTCTTTCATCGCCAACTGCATATAGTCTAAAGCAACGTTTCTTAACCTTCTTCAATATTAAAGCGACCGTTATGTAGATAAAAACTACCTAAGTTTCTTTTTAAAGTGCAAAAGAGTTTCATCCCTATTTAGTTTTATTCTTAGACATGTATGAAATCAAACAACACATCGAAAAGTTTTTGCTTACTAACACCAAATGAATCATACTTTTACACCGGAACATAGCATCGTAACAAATGCAATAATTTACCAGACGTACAACCTATCAAATTTAATTAGTTTTCAAAGTTGAAACTGAAACGTTCAACAGGAAACAATAACCATAGTTACCTACGTCATTTCACTCCTCGATATTAACATACCATTGTTTTTACACATTTCTTTCTTTTCGATCAGCCATGGTAAAATGTATTTGATCTATATTTAATTCGAAATCTTACAAAATATTGTTATCATCGTAAAACTTAAAAACATAATATAATTTATGAAAGGATTGTCTATGACCAATTTTCGAATAATCGTAGAAGTCATAGTAAATGAGTAATAATGCAATGTTTTGTATAGACATGTTGCAAAGATTGATGACAAAATTTTAAAATTTTCCTGTATTAAAATGTATGCGGACCGTATAAAATAATATTACATAATTAAGATTATTAACAATTTCTACAAGCTACCAAGCCTAAACTTATTTAAAGAAATTTCCTATGTACCTACATAATGTTATGTCATAGTGTGTTACTTTCGAAAACATACCAATTGGTGAATTACCTGGACATTATAAGATGTATTTAATAACGGTTGATTAACCCTTTCAACTTTAGTTTATTTTCACAAATCTTGCGTTACCTGCGGCTTTTGGCTTGCATACCTGATTTTCATTACCATTTGGATTTACGATTTTCGTTACTTATTTTCATTTACAAATGCAAATCCTCTTTATTATAGGTCGCTTGATTTTCTTCAGCTAACATTTTTGGGTCGCAACATTTGAAAGGTATAATTAGGTCTCAGCATTTGGAAAGTAAGAATTTATGCATTTCATTACACCCATTATAGTAAATCCAATAATATTGGATAAAAAAACACGAACGAAATTTAATTTAGAAAAAAGACAAAATTGAATTCAAAATTTGTCTGAAACATAATCATGAAAATATGAAAAAACTTTTTGTCAATAACAATGTTTAGTATTTTCTAAGTGAGCATATTCTGCCAGTATACTTATTTTAAGGGTCGTTTACACTATGTCGACCGGCGGAGTCAGCTGATGTGAGCTATTGATCGCACGAGAGACCGTCCCGCGGCAACGTATGTTAGCTGTGAACACTGAGCACCAAATTGCTCATTCTACACCATGATACCATAGTGTACAATATAAATACTTAATAACTCTGAAATAAACCAATTACTGTTCAATAAAATACCTAAATATTATAACCTAAACTTACCTCAACCAATTAATTCATAACAAATAAATACTTAGCTTAATTTAGACACATTATTTTAATTATAGACCAAAGAAGTGTTATAATTTTTTATAGGTAGTTGTCCGAAAATACAGAATAATAGTGACTGAAAATAGTCATTTATAAACATGATATGCAGTCTAATTAGTTGCGAAATAGTCATCATCAACCTGTAAGTCAATACCTACAATTATAGTTAAGTATGTAGTAATATAGACATTAACGTCATTTACAACAAACACTACTGAAAAACAAGACACTACAGTAATATAAGTAGACAGAGTTTACATATAGATCACGAAAAAAATGATAAATGTATAAAAACACCTTATCTAATACAAATACGTACAGCAATTTAGTAATAAAATCTAGAACCAACGGAAACAAAACATTAAAAACATTGCGGCAGACATGTACGAACAGCGAACACGTCGCAGACTACTAACACAGAACTAACCTATGCGTTTACTGAGGTGCGGCGTGCTCCTGCCGGGCTCCTCCTCCTCCACATCCACGTCGAAGGAGAACGGAAAACTCTTCGTGGAGCCCACGAATCCAGCCGCCATAACAAAAAGCTTACAATGCCGCCAGCTCCGAGCAATACATCCGCCCGGCGACGTAAGCGGCACGGCCGATACTGACACTGACTACCGAGTTGAGTTGAGTGAGCCACTAACTCGCTTGCTGGAAGGACTCACTGACTCAGTGGTTTGAAAATCAAGTGAACACGTTCAAACATGCAAGTAATACGCAGCTGCGCGGGATGAATGGATCTACTTATCTGTGTCACCTAATTTACATGATAATATTGAATCACTTTTTAGATTACGCCAGATAACAACACACTTATGACCAGTTCTCTAAATTCCAGGTGTTTCAATGGTCGTTTTAAAAAGTAATCTTTACGAAGAAGGCATGGGGAGACTACGACAGAAAGGCAAATTAACACATGTGTGGTACAGCAGCCAAGGGTTCGAAAATGTCGTATAATAATAAGTCCAATTTTGTCCTTTTCACCAGCATCGCACTTGAAGCTGGCTACAGGGCTTTTTTATTCTTCTTTAATATTAAAAATGGCTATGGGCTTTAGCGTCAGCATTTAAAAAACTAAACAACTGAACATGATGCAATAACTATCGACCTAATGGGTAATTTTTATATGTATGTATTATCGTTACATCTCGGCAATTATATTGCTTATTCGAACTATACACTGTCAGTTAGAATCCTTCCCATTCTGAAATGAATCAAATGAATCGTATGACCAAAGAACTACAAAGAATTGATGACGTGAACGCTTACTAAATCTCACAGACAGTTCCTAATAATGTGGACAGCAGCTGAAAATTCAAGGAACACATGGATAGAATTATACATGTAGCTAAATCATTCATTTCCGATTTTTTTGTACGTGTATTTTTAAGAATACAGATTAATGTTTATTTACAGGCCGCTTAGAAACATGGAGATATTTAAACTATTTTTATTTTATGTAAGGCAGGTAGGACGCATAAACCATAATCATGGTACCATAATTAATTTTCAGTATTTAATTAGAGGTAATTAAGCGAAACTCCTGAGTATACCAACAATATAAAAGTTACAATGCAATCAATTAAAATGCCTTGTTGGTCGTGTTGGTTGCAAGTGCGACTGCTGATCGGGAGGTCCTGGGCTCAATTCCCGGGTCGGGCACTACAAAATTTTTCTAATTTATATTTTCTATTAGTGGCTCGGATACTGCATATGTGCCAGGTGTATGGCAATAAGCTCACCACCTATTCCATAAGGGAACGTAACCGTAACTGGTGTATCGTGGGAATGTTCTACATTCCTCTGCTTGCCTCTTCAGGGATTACAGGCATGATATACAGTTAGTTTTTATGGCGTATACACGCCGTAAAAATTGTAGATTGCAATTTACATTCAATAAGTGCCGTGATCAAATAGCAACGTTAATATAAATTGGCCTTGATTCGAGCTGAGTATTTATGGAATATGGAATTTTACCGCTGATATTCTGCCGGCTTTTGGAAAATGCCATCTTGATTTCATCATACTTACCTACCATTTGATTCATATAAGTACCTACACGGTAAATGTTTTAGATTTATTACATGTCAGCTTTAAAAACATAGGTACTCAGTTTCTGTTTTTAGAAGAAGAAGAAGTTTCTGTTTTCTATGGTATCATTTGAGTGAATCTGAAATGATTTTTGGCAATGGTCTTATGTAATGAACTACCGTTATAATTTTTCAACGGTTCTTGTCTGGCAAATACACTATTTGTAAAAACAGCATCACAGAAGATGACATTAATGTGATACTGACTACAATATGAACAGATTTCTTTATCAGTAAGGGTTTACATAATTGGTTTTCGGTGCTCTGTGCTTATCCCTGACGTGATTATACAATACATAATCTTCTCATAATACTATTACGTGAAGCATTAACTTTGTACTCCTTTTTTAAAAAAGTGCGCAAAAGAAAGAGTATGAAACTTGACATAGTTAACGTTCACATGGAGGATGACTACAGAACGCTAATATTTTATATAATAATGCATTATAAAAAATTGACTGCCTCGTTGGTCGTGTTGGTTGCAAGTGCGACTGCCGATCGGGAGGTCCTGGGTTCGATTCC